>JAOEGS010008281.1:0-54082 GCA_025447755.1 Corythornis vintsioides
GAAGGGACCTAGAAGATCATCTAGTCCAACCCCCCTGCCTGAGCAGGATCACCTAGACCAAGTCACCCAGGAACATGTTCTTTGTGTCATCTCAGAAAGCAGCTACTGACTCTTGTAAGGATGAGGCAGGGTGTTCAGCAGCTGAAGTACCAAAGACTTGATTTTGCCAAAACGTACAATGTGTCTGAACTTAGATTCCTGAAAATCTGCCCAAACTGGCAAGACTGAGCATATGGGTGGGGAGAAAAGAGAGGTGGGAGGCAGGAGCAAGGTGTTGTTCCTGTGCAGCCACGTTCCTTGCTGTGGGCTGAACGCCAGCCCTGTGGTGGGGTTTGCTCTGGGACCAGAGCTGAGTATGCTGCTTGCCTAGGGCTGTGCTGGAGCAGGGCAGAACCACCCGTGGGACAGGTGGTTTAGTGGTGCAGATTTGCCAGAGTCCTGTCCTGTGGTAGCAGTAACTCCATATTGACAGCTGGGAGGTGGGTAGATCACCCCACACTAGGAGGGGTGCACTGGGAACACCTTCCTTATGGGTGTCCCTCCACCAAGAGTCTCTCTTTGTGCCATGTGCTTGAGGAACACGTTCCCCAGCTGCATGAGAAGGACCATTCCAAGGGCCTGGGGTGCTGAGTGCCTAGAGCTGGATGCCACGTCCATGGCCCTGCATGTTCCTTGCCTCTTAGCCAAGCAGGGCACTTGGTGAACTGGGGCTGGGCAGTGTCTGTCCTGCTGGGCAGGTCTGCCCTGGCCTCTCCAGACCAGCTCTGTCCAGCTGCCACGTGAAGCCACGCTGCTTCAGGAGGTGGTGGGGATCCTCCTTGCCCGCAGGAGCGCGGCGGATGATGTAAGAAGTTTCCTGTTTGTATGGCCATGTTGTCCCATGTTTCCCCATGAGTGCTCTGACAAGTCAGTGCACGCTCACCTTCTGCAGGCTCAGACAGGCTTCAGCAGGGCCACACGGAGGGGCTCATTGCTGAGGTGTCTCCTGTGATGGCTGCATTTGGCAGAAGCAGAAATGTTTTTGCTGGTGTTTCCATGGGGCTGGTGAGCTCTTACCCCCAGTGGCTTTTTGCTCCACTGCTTGTGTCCTCCTGCAAGGCTCTGTGGGTGGCACGGTGCTGCCAGGCCAGGCCAGGAGCGTGGCTGGGTGGGGAGATGTCAGAGGTACACCACACATGTCCCAGTTGCAGACTGAGTCTGTTGCTGCCTGTTGAGTTCTGAGCATCTTCAACATGTGAACAAAGAATAAAAGGAAAAAACTGGCTAACAGAAGAACAGTTGAAATGGAGAACTTGAACCATATTAATTCACAAAGTGACTAAATTTAGTTGTAGTTCCTCAATCTGTTTATATCAAGGGCTGCAGTTCAAGCTCAGTGTCCCTATATCTGACAGTTCTGCTAAGCAGTCTGTTTTCTGAGTATATTCTCACCAGGGCTGACTTACCCACAGGAGAGGGATTTTATGTGTTCTTAAACTAGCCATTTAGGAAAGAGTTAAATTCAAGGAATAATAAGAAACAAAAAAAATCCTGTTTCAGAATTTCCCTATTTAAAAAGATGCATGTTTCTTTGCAGAAGCCTGACAGCAGAAGTTGTGTGTGCTGCTTGGGGGCTTGAGCTGGGCAGGGGCTTGTGAACAGCAGTTGCTGAAACACACAGAGCAGCCAGTGCACTTTGCTCCTTGTATCAGACAATAAATACACTTTTCTCTCCCACACATCAGGTAATTGGAGGGTCTTGTCAGCACACATCTCCTGCTTCCTGCACCCTGCTCAGAGTCTCTGTTCAACAAAACAGGGGTGCAAACAGTAACAACAAATGTCAGCTCTTTGTTATCAAGCTGCTCTGGGGCCAAGGTCTTGCCCCAGTTCAGTAAGATTAGATGTGTCAGCTGTACCAGAGCAGTTTGCCCTGTCTGAGCAGCATTAGGCAGAAGTTGTGCTTCTGCATAGCTTCAGACCACACTGGAGCCTCTTGTTGGGAGCCATCAGTTGGGCATTAGTTTGGTGGGGTGAACGTATTTCTACTACCATTCTTGTGTTTGCCTTCTTGTCTCCTCTCTTGTTTGACCACAAACATGTGGGGGCAGGGGCTCTTACTAGCTCACAGTGTGCAGGGTGAGTGCCTGGCTGCTGGTAAAGCACAGCCTTTTCCCTGGGTGTGCTTCCTCGTGCCTGTGCCTTGAGTTGGCTCAAAGGTGAGATCTTCTGCCCTCCTCTTGTTGCACATGCCTCTGTCTCCTCAGTGGAGGGCCTGGGGTCCCTGTGTGGTGTGTGCCAGCAGTTTGGCTGGACACGAGGCTGTGTTCCAGGAGGATCCATGGTGCATCCTCACATGGGGCACTGCTGCTAAAGTGTGCAAGTGACCAGGGCTTTCCCCAGCTGCTGGAAACAGCTTTATGGTCTGGGAACTAGAGCTGCTCAGTGGCTTTTCTGTGAAATGCTGAGATTGGGCAGTTCCTGTGCTTTGTCTGCACAGACCCTCCTCACTTCTTGCCCACTGTGCCCTTGCGGGTGAGGTGGTAATGAGAGCCTCAATATGCTGACTTCTCCAAACTATTGTTTGAGAGTAACCAAAGTTGCTGTTCCCTCATTAGAATAGCCTTTGTCAGATCTTTAATCAACAGCCTCCCTAGAGATGGTGTTTTTAGGACTTCCTTATACCTCCTCTTGGAAGTTCTTTGCACTGCACCTTGTGAAGAAACTAATGAGATGCTGTGAGGGTTCGGGCTGCCGTTAATTAGAAAAGGTCTGCAGAAGTACTGCACATATATTAACTTTATCTTGGCTCACATGTCTCCTCTCTCCCTCTGTCTCTTCTTTCCAGGTTGCACAAACAGCAGATGGCTTGGATGCTGACCTCTGGAAAGATGGCTTATTTAAATCCAAGGTCACACGATACCTGTGCTTCACGAGATCATTTTCAAAAGAAAATGTAAGTCTGTTTGTGTGTCTGCATGATTTGCATCTGTAACAGGTACACTCTTACCCATAAGATGATTCATTTTACGGAGCCAATTATAATTCAGGCAGGCACTTCACTGAGCCTGGGTGAGTCAGAAGGCAAACTGCAATGTCTGGTTATTTGTGTTTTGTCCGTGTTCCTCACGGAAAGAAACCTCTGGCAGAATCTGCAATAAAAGCATCAGAAGAGGGAATGCTTGTGTTCCAGCAACCCCTCCCACCAGCGTTTCCCACTGGAGCAGAGGGTGCAGCACGCTCAGGAGCCTGGAGAATTTCTGACTCTGCCTAGAGAAGCAAATGCTGCAGGTAGTGATGGTGAAGGAGAGATTTGTTTCTGCATTCAGGGGCATCAGGGATACTCTGTTGCAGGATTAGCTTTTCTTTCTTTGTTGTTTTTGGTGCTGATTCTTGAAAATTTGCCCACATTGTGCATTTGCTGCCCTGTACTTGCCATCTTCTAGTGTGGCTATTAAATATCAGTCAGTTTCTGGTGAGTGGCAGTTGTCTGCCCGCATCTCCCGTGGCACGGACGAGACCGTGCGCGCTGAGAGCCCGATGCCTTCCTCTGTCTCTTTGCTTGAGGCTGGTATGAAAACTTCCTCTTTTCTGGAGGAATGTGTAATTCCACAATGAATGCACTCCATCTAGTGGGTAATCCTGCTTTTTGTCCTGTTTTGGATATTCACTGTGACTCGGTTGTCAGGGTATGGAGATACCATTTTGTGCTCGAGCTTCCACCAGCAGTGGGAACAGAAGAGTGGCCGACGTTCAGAGGCTGATGAGGGTCTTGACAGGAAAGCTGGGGGCTGTCAATTCCCAGCACTTGACCTTTATTCCATCCGCCTCCCTGCCTGCCTCCAGATTAAAATAAAGCTCCAGAGCTATGGGAAATATCTCTTCCTGGAGTGGATGGACAATAATTGTGCCTTTCATCCTGGAATACCTGCAGTAGCAGGAATAATAGCCCCAAAATAGGCAGGGAGGGTACTGAACAGAAAGATTTGTGATGATTTAGGTGTTAAGTTTATTCGTGGCCACCTTAAATGCGAGGTTGTCAGAAATAATTACAGATAGTAGCAACTGCTGGCTACCAGAGACAGTGTAAACACCCTCAGTCGGTGCCTGTTGGGCTCTTGGCACGAATCCTCTGCTCAGCACGGATTGGGAAGACGTTCCCCATATTGATGAGCAGTGAATTAAAGGGAGGGTGAAGGGGGTGCCAGGTCCCAGTGCACGGCGGGCAGGGTGTGGGGCTGGTGGCTGTGTCCCCACCTGGGTGGTGTTGATCCCTGTGACAGCAGCATTAGACCCACGGGACTTCTAGCAGAGCTCTGGGCAGCAGCCTGTGCTCAGGTGCTGCCCATGGCTCCCCCTGGCCGTGCCAACGGGCACCCTCTCTTTGAGGGTGGGCTCCCCAGGGCTGGTCAGTGCTCTGGCTGGCTGAGCGAGCTCCACAAGGGCACCCCTCTAACCCTGCTAGGCAGAACGTGTGCTTGTGCTGCTTGAGGCCATGAGCTTTGTGTGTGTGAGGGACCTTGCTGTGAGGCAGAGACCAGACTCATGCTGGTGCCAGTCTGCCAGCCCCTGGGAAGCACTTGGAGCTCATTGGCACCACTGGTCTTCCAGCTGGGAGGAGGTGACCAGGCAGGTCGGGGAGCAGCCTTCTCTTGCATGGGAACAGCACATGTCCCCAGTTATCCCATCAAGAGCTTTCCCTCCCCTCTAAGTCCTCTCTGGCTGCACAGGGGTACGATGTGCTGCCTGACTGGGGAACTCAGGGTTAAAAGCCTCAGTCCTCCCTAGCAGCAGTGACCTAGAGCTCTCTGGCATGAGAGGCTCCTCTTGCTTGGACATTGATGAGTTGCTGCACTTTGGGTTGGAAGTTTTACTGTTCAGGGTTGGTTTGTTTTTTTACCAAAACACTGGGAATTATTTGTCCTGAAAACTATGTTGTAGTTAAGAGTTAATGCACCTCAGATACCTGGTTTATGACAGAGACAGTCTGTAGTGTCTCTTTATCAGAACCATCATTCTCAACAGCTCACAATATCTGACAGATTATGAGGATGTTGCTGGTATTTGAGTGTCGTTGTGAGAGGACCCAGAATGGTGCATCTCACAAACAGGGAAGTTTGTGCCCCTTTCCCCTGAGTATCTACTCCCAGTGTTTCAGAGCTTACAAATTTACCAGAGGTCTGCTGCTGATGGAGGAGCAAGTGCTGCACTGAAGGTTGCACATTGATGTAACACAGCCAGACAGTTTGGGTAAATAAAACATGAAAGATGAATCAGCAGTGACCATTTGCAGTCTCAGGACCACATGAACTGTTACATTTAGGCTTCTCAGTGTCCAGTATCCCTGGCCAAAGTAAGGATGGAGGCAGGTAGGGGCTGCCTGGCCTTGGCCACTCTGTGTGAGCAAAGGACGTGTGCCCCATGTGTGTGTGGTGGGACAGGGCTGCAGGTGTGGGGACCTGATCTCCCCTTATTGAAATTTGCAGCCTCTGAGATATGTTTAAAAATAGTTCAGTGTAATAGTCAGGGAGCAGAGGTTTGCTTGAAATACTCTGCCAGATGAAAACGAAAGGAGATACTTAGCAGCCAGTAACAGTAAAACCCACTGATGTGGCTTTATGACTTTGGATGAAATTTTAATGGTTCTGTATTGCATTTTTGTTTATAAAGTCTGTGTGGTAACTGAAGTGTGTTTTTCTTCCATACGTGGATCCAGATTATTGGCAGCAGTGCTGGCTTTAACGAGAACTGCAAAGAAAATCTGGTCTCTAAACAATTGTGGAGGCTGTCATTCCGAGTTGTGTTTTGAGCTCTTCAAACCTTGATTAATAGGACGAGGCACCAGTTCAGAGCTCGTACGGACTCCAAATGAAGTTCTTTGTTCCAAATGGCCGGCTCTTCTGGAGTGCGCCTGCGTTTGGAGCTAGAACCATGTCTACTCAGTACTAATTAGCTAATACATGTAATGACCTTGGCTGTGTCTGCATGAACCATCTTCCCGAAATGCTTTCTGCTGTTGCTGTCAGGAAAGTGTCACGCTGCTGTTGCAGATGCAGAGTGGTCTGCTTAGAGGATGGGTTGGTGGAGGTAGTCCTTTGAACTGCCCTCTCCAAAGGGAAGAATGTGGTGGTGCTTCTGAGGATCCAAAGTATGGCAGTGAGTGAGGTGTGAGAGTCTGTAAACATTGAAAGTTGTCCTGTGTCTCCTAGTCAGTCATCAGTTCCCACAGAGGGGTCACTTGCACGTGTTGTCCTGGTACCTCCTTACCATTTCCAAAGTTGGTCAGATACCATGACAGGTCATTTTGGGGTTTAGCAGATGAGAAGACCTGTGTTTGAATCTGATGACACTGTCATAGTCAACTGTTCCTTTTCTCTCTCCAGAGTCATTTAGGCAATGTCTTGGTTGATATGAAGCTCATTGATATCAAGGACACTTTACCCGTGGGCTTCATCCCCATCCAGGAGACCATTGATACACGTAAGTTGGCATCTGTTCTTCAGTCCTGTGCCTTGGGAGCCACTGCTCCACTGATGTCTGTGTGGTTGGGAGGTGAAGGGCAGAGGGATGCTCTTGGCACTGCTGCTCTCTGGGGTTACACGTCCATGTTGGGGTTGGCTCTGGTCTGTGGTGGAACAGCCTGGGGCTTTCCAAAGCATCCTCAGGCTTTTTCATACTCCTGCCTGACTGTCACAGCTCTGGGGCAGGACAGAAGGGATTGTTCTTTTGTCGCACAGGTGGACTCAGCCCAGCAGGGCAGAGCTGCTGTGCTGAGGGAAGTTCACAAATGGGTGCTGAAAGGAAGGATGTGTGCTCAGTGCTGGGTTTGTGTGCACCAACTTTACACCTCCCACCATGAACAAACAGAGACCTGTGTCATGGAATCATAGAACAGTGTCCCAGCAGATGTGCTGAGGATGGTGGGGGTGCCTGTGCTTGCTGAGAGGAGGCACAAATGGAATGTCCAGGGAAATGTCATCGTTGTCACTGCAGAGCAGGAGTTGCTTTGTTGCAGCACTTAAGCCAGCGGTTCCCAGCCAGTGGATTTGGGTCCCCTGAGACTGGTGGCCGTGCAGCTGGAGCTGTGTCTGTCACAGCTCTGCTCTGCAGCAGGGGAGGCCAGGGAGGAGCCCCAGGGAGCTGGGTGTGGAAGGGCTGCAGGACACCCTGCACTGCTGTGAGGGAATGAGCACTGCTCCAGAGCAGGGCTGGTGCCAGGGCCCATCACTGATGGAATCCAGCCAAGGCAGGATTAGAAAGGAGTTATATGAGCCTACTCACAGGGAATAATTCTCCTGGGTTTGCAGCAGATAAAGGTGGTTTTCCAGTCACCACTAACCTGGTTCTGATTTGAACCCGTGACCTAGAAGTGAAAGGCTCCACAGCCTGTTTCCCATCACCTAGAAAATTCCTGGGCACATGTGGCACTGGGAGGAGTTACCAGCTTATCCTGCGTGATGCTTCAGCGTGCTGCTCTAACTCTTGTGAAAGTCCTGGTGGAAAGGTGGAAGGGCTTCCTGAGTAATTTAAAATGCATTGGATTGCAACCCATACAGTCTTTAAAGCAGAGGCACTGTCTGCATTAAGAAGTGGTGTGTATCCCTGCCACGTTAGCATGAGTGAACACACTTCAATTCAGTTTATAATATGTTTACTTAAAATTAACTCTGGTTAAGCATGTGTAATCAACAAATCCAGCTCCTAAAACAAGTTTGCTGCAGACTAGCCAAGTGTGAAAGAGACCAAAGACAAAAGCAAATAGTCAGCTTTGTTCTTACTGTGAAAGTCAAATGAGGGGCACTGTTTCTTGATGAGAGTTAAATTTGTGGTTATACCCGTTTCTGTGCTCTTCTCTAAGTGGGAGTTGACCTGTAGTAAATACATTAAATACAGTATTCCTTACTGGGCTCTGAGAAAGCTTTCAGATGTGGAAGCCTTAAACCCTAGGTGCCTAAAATCAATATTAGGCCCTTCAAATAAAAGCTCTGTTTTCTCAAAGCAGGTGAAGCCGAGACTTGAGGGATGCAGGTATTTGACATCTCTAACCAGCAGCAGAGTCTCTGCAGAGCTGCATGCACAGCTGCTGTGCTGTGACACACCTCGTGCTGTCTGTGTGCTCATTGGTGCTGGTGCGACAGCGCGTTTCAGCGCCAGGGATGGATTGCTTTCTCCAAGGGGAGGATTATGAAGCAGGAGGGGCCTGTAGAGACAGGGCTGCTTGCCATCTGTTAAAGTGAGAGCATATTTTTAAGCTGGAGGATATTTATTTATATTAAACTGAAGGGTTTTGATTTTGCAGGCACTTGTTTGTAGTTGTTGGTTGTTTCCAGATTTTCATTCAGTGTCTGCACTTTAGATTCTCAGTTTATCAGTAGACTTCTGTCATGTCTTTCAAGTGCCTGCATTCACAAATGGAAACCTCACCTCGCTTGCATTGAGAACCTCGGGCCCTCCTGGTGGGGACAACAGGGCAGTGGTTTCCAAGCACTGCAAAGCTACACACCTGTGTGCCAGTACCACCTGGTGTTGTGTGGCCCCCCATAGCTGATGTGAGTTGTTTGCAAGCAGACAGCGTGTGTGTATGTGATCTCATTATACAGAGAAGACTTAACTCTGATGGGCTTGAGTTTTTCTTGATGGATAACATGGAAACAAGTGCAATTGCTCTGCGAAGCATGGCAGGAAAGGGCCACACTGCAGAGCCATCCGCCCTCTGAACACAGGTCAGTGCAGCACAGTTGCCCTGTAGGAGGTCCTGGCAATTACTGCTTTGTAAATCTGGATTATCCCATGAAGACACCAGGGCAGACAAGGTGGGAGTATCATTTCAGTGCTTGCTGACTGAGCCAGGAGGGTCATTAACACTTGGGATGCATGGAGCTGTGCCATGTGGCAGTCTCTGTTTCTGCCTGCTCCTCCTCTCAGTTTGGTTGACAGAATAAACTGACCGGTTGTGTCAGGAGCTTACAGGGATGTTCCTAGAGGTAATGCTTGTGGGAGGAATATTTGGATATGACTCTCCAGGCTGGTAAGGCAAACACTACCTTGGGAAGAGAAGGCAAATGTGAGAGCTGTGTGGAAGTGGAACAATCACCTTCAGTTCCTGTGCTGTGGTGCAGTGCTCTGTGCTGTACGTGATGCCTTATCTCCTCTGCAGAGGGTTGTGGGTAGTGTTGGTTTATCACAGCACCTAATAACAAATCTCACACTGTGTACAGATTGCTCCTGATAGAAGATTTCTCCAGTCGCTGAATGGCACTGCACTGTCTGGTTTGCTGACATATATCTGTTCTTTGGCTGCAGTTCCTGCTATAATTATCTGCCTAATATCTAGAGAGACAATAAATAACATTTATACCCTAATCTTGCATAAAAACCATCCTGTGTCCTGGGTTGTTTTTACAGAAGAAATAGCTTTCAGAAAAAAGAGGCTGTGCATTAAATTCATCCCTCGAGATTCTACAGAGGCAGCAATCTGTGATATCCGAATCCTGGGTCGATCTAAACAAGCCCCTCCTCAGTACACATTCATAGGGTAAGTACCCCTCATCCAGAGGCTGTTGTCCTAAATTCACTTGTGCCAGGGCTAAGCACCCTGTTTTCCTATGATTATTAGACAGTAGTTTGTAAGAGCTGAAGCTTGTCATTAGAAAAGTCTACCTAAGTACAAGTGTTGCTGAGTTTGATGCAGAATTGGTGAATTAACTATCCTCCTTTTTCAATTTATTTTTTCCACTTACACTGGCTCTCACCAAGGTGTTGTAAAGCACATCAGTGCCTGGTACGTGTGTGTGTTTTCAGCAATTGATGCCTGCTGTGTTGGTTACACAGGGAGCTGAACAGCATGGGCATTTGGTACCGGATGGGCAGAGTCCCACGCAACCACGAGTCCTCACAGCCCGCGACGACTCCTTCCCAAGCACCATCTTCAACACCAGCTCCTAACCTGCCGAGGTAAGCTTTCTGCTTCCCAGCCCCTTCTGCTTGATGTTGTGTGGTGTATTGTCACTAACCTGGCCTGGCAGAATTGAGACCAGGGCCCCACAGCAGTATGAGTGGTTATGTGGCATGATCTGATAACAAGGGATCGTGTCGTTCTTTCAGGCATTTGCCTACTGGAAGTTCCTTTGGCTGTTGTTTTATAAAGACATAAGGGTTAAGAAATCAGAAGAAAGGGGAAGCCTGCAGAGGAAGGAAAATGGCACACCATATTATTTTTTTAGCTTTAGACTCTGTGGGATGTTGTAGTTTCCAACAAGCACGTGTGGGTTTCCCCTGGAAGGAGGGCCAGAGCAATAGCCAAGCCAAGTTCTCTCCTTGAGCAAGGGGAGGGAGAAGCGTTCATGCAGATTTTAGTGCACAGGAAGACAAGTTTTCCCATTCTCCAGAATCAGTACCCTCGTGGTTTGAAGCACTGGGCCTGTGTGTTCTTGGACCCGACTCCTGCGCTCCGGCCGTGCGGCCGTCACTGAGCAGGCAGAGCAGGGTGCTCATCCTGCAGCCACTGCCTGAGGCAGCACCCTGGGCTGAGCTTGCTTTCCCCACCTTACAGACAGCATTTGTGTGTGTGTATAAACGTGTGCACTCGTGCGTGTGCTTGCACATAACACTGGTCCTGTATGGCCAGCTTGCTTGCTGGACTAAACAGCCTCATTAAGCAACAGTCCCACCCAGACAGGGTAAGCTGAGTGTTTTGCACTCCTGACACTTGCTGTGAAGCTCAGCACTCAGGTGAGACCGGCTTGTTGGCTGAGCTCTGGGCCAGGCTTGCTGGGGACAGCACGTTCTCAATGCATCCCTTTGGAGTTTTGCTTAATTAAGAGAACAAGTATTTTTGCACTAGGCATTTGGTGCACTGCAGATATGTTTACAGTATTACAGTAACTGTTCAGAGCTAGAATTTCAGAGGAGACAGCAGAGGAGAAATCCAGGGGGATTCGTTTGTATATAAAGGTGATTATATCAAATAGGTGGAAAATACTCATGTCCTTCAGAGTCTTGATTCACAGGTCAGATCAGAGTGACATTTTTAAACTGCTTTAAGCCTCTCCTGAAGAAGCTACGGGGTATTTTTTGAAGGCAGGTGTGTACATTTGAGCCTTCACCCGTGACCCAGACCTAAATCTACTGTCTTGCAGTGATTCTCTGAGCTCTCTAAAGCATTTGGGTGTTTCTTTCCTGGAGAGTTTTGCTCGGCCTCCTGCCATGCCATGGCACGCTGCCCGCTGTCCTGTACTGTCAGGTGTGCTGCCGGCAGAGACGCCGTCTTGCTTCCCAAACAGAAGTGGAGGCAAAAGAGATGCAAAGCCAGCAGTCTTCTGGAGATCTCAGCCTGTCCCACTGGGGCCTGGTGCATTGTTTTGAAGCTCTGCTGGACATAAGGTACATGCTTGCACAGGCTTGGTGAGATCAGAGAGAAGGATGTCTTGATTTTAGAGCACAGATCTTCATTTTCTGTCTGCAAGAGATTCCTGCCTGGGCAGATTTCCACAATAAAGGGAAAAAATTATCATAGCAAGAGAATGTCAGTGGCAGTCTTTAATCACTAAGTGTGGAAGGGTCACTTTATGGCCAAGCAGGGAAGGCTGCAGAGCAGCGTCAGAGCTGTTGGGAACGGGGCCAGAATTAGAGCTCAGAGCATCAGCGACAGTCTGAAAAAGAAGTGTTTACAAGGCTTATATATTTTATAACCTCTTGTTGTACAGTTTATGGTTTACAATGGCTGCAAGGAAATTGGATCAGTTTTGTTTTACTTGCCAAATAAAGCAAATGTCAAAATAGTCAATATAAAATGTATTCTAATTTGGCTGAGTTAAAACAGCCAGTATGCAGTGGAATAATTGAATGTTACATTAATGCCTCCTAGTAAAAACCACCTGTCTGTAGCCAGCTCTACTTGCATGCCCTGTGTGTGATTTACAGGTAACTTTTACACCACCAGCCTGATCATTCAAAACATCTTTCATGTCTGGGATTTTTTTTTTTTTTTACTCTGATTATTTATTATCCAATATATTTTTTTTAAGAAATAGAAATGTATATAAAGGTGCATCCTGCAAATATGTCATTCTTACGAGGAACACATACTACTGGCAAGGCTTTTCTAATACTTTATCAGCAATCTGGTAAGTTACTCAACACTTAATGTTTGTGGAAGACTGCAGTCACAAGTAACCTCTTATTTTTACATCACCATAGAGAAATGAGATGATGCTGGTAGCCAGTTTGCTGTTTTATTCCATGTGGATGTATCCTGATGGGAACAGCAGTGAGTTACTCTGCTGCTGCTGTGAGTGCCAAGAGGAAATGGCAGCGCTGAGCAGAGCCCGGTGGAGGCTCTGCCGTCAGGCTGCTCAGATATTTAAGCTCTTCCCCTCAGTTGCTGTCTGGCATTACAAAATAATTTTAAATCAAGAGGGTATGCTTGGGTGCTTCAGAACAACTGCTAACACTGGATATAAACTAGACCAGTAAAATGCACCACTGAGCTTCTGCAGAGCAAAGCCTTCCTAAATGGAAGGACTCTAATGCAGGAGATGTTTCTTTCTGCACCAGCCACTTTTTCCCCTCTGATCCATGATGTAAGTCACTGATGGCAGTGAATGGCTGCACATCAGGGTTTTGTCACGTGCCAGAGGTTGAATCTCCCCAGCTTGCTGCACATCAGCATTGCTGGTTCTGCAGCTTGTGTCACTGGGTTAGTGCTCACAGTTGGAACTGCACAAGGGGAGGCTTTGGTATTTGTGCTGGACTGTGTATGTTACTTTTCAGCCATTTCTTCTTCGTGTTTCCTACTACAGGCATCTGGCTTAATGGTCTCTAATGGCAGCCCTTGTGCATCCTGGTGAGGATGGGTTGCTGTGCTGTGCAGCACAACCCTGCCATTGTGCAAGGCATCAAGCAGCTTTACTGTCCTTTCTCTCCAAATTCTGCGACAGCTTCTTGGCACTAAAGGCAGCCTGGAGGAATGCAGTTTCCCATCCTAGAGGGCTACTGCTAAAGAGCTACTTCTGTTGACGAGTCACCAGTGAGACTCTGGTGTAACTTCCCTCAGTAGCTGTGCTGTGTTCAGGGCTGGCACCCTGCGGTGCAGCACGGTGACATCACTTTGAGGTACAAGGTAATCCTCCCCAGAAGACGTGCTGGGAACAGGTGACTCGCTTGCCCTTTGCACTTCTGCTTCTTCCAGCCTGTGGATCAGCAATTGCCAGTGTGTGGGCCAGGGACTTGGAGAATAGTACATGTTGTAGGCTTCTCAGCAGAGTCCTGGGGCTTGGGCCCCTCCACGCCTCAAGATCTGGGGGAGCAGGCCAGAGCAGGATTTGTGTGTGACGTTCTCCTCTTCACGAGTCCAGCTCCAGCCTCTTAGGAGCAAGCCCTGACTTGTGTGAGTGCACAGAGAGCTGACCTTGAGCCATTTTGCCTTGTGTCTGCCTGAGCAATGGCTCCTGTCACAATCAGGGTGCTTTGTGAGGCCGTGTGGCTTCTGTGGTCTGGGAGCACGTTTCCCACCCCTTCCCGAGGTGCTGCAGGAGCCTCTGCCACCATCACTCAGACAGCCCTCTCACAATTTGTCAGCTGCAAGCAAGATGTCAGTCAGTGCTGCTGAAGTGTGTTTTACAGTGACAGACATAATTGCACTTAACTTTTTGCGTGGATGTTATCAATCTGTGATGGATACTTTGGGAAATGGAGCACTCTGATTGCTGATGATGTGTCACAGGCGTTTAATCTTCCTCTCGCAGAGACCAGGATTCAGTCACAACTTTTACTTGTTGATGTCAGGTTTTGAAAATGTAGATCCGTGCTGACCCTGGGAATTGTTCAGTCATTTAGTTTGCAAGGCTGTCATCTGAAAGGTTAATGGCTTACCAGGGAGAGGGAAGATCCTGCTGCAATCCTCTTGTATTCATATCATGCCTCAGCGTGGCTGGCCGCTCAGTGTTCAGGTTCAGAAGGGCAGAACTCCTCCAACTGTCTTCCTGAGATGCTTATGGCATGTCTCCATGGTTGTTCTGATTGAGAGCCACAGAGGCAGAGCAGGAGAGAGGGCAGGGCAGTCCTGGGGCAGGGGGCAAGCCCGAGCTGCAGGTCTCAGTGGGCCTTGTAGTGCCCCTGCCCTATGAGAGACAGAGCTGCAGGTTGGTTGCTCATGCTCTGGACTGACCAGAAAGGCACAGAGGTGAGCAAACCACCGTCAGCCCCAAGTGACATGCCTCCAGGTGTGCCTGGTGACCAGGACAGGTGGCAGGGCTGGTGTGATGTCTGGTCTGCTGTGTCTATCCACATGGCTAACACCCCACAGAACAGGCTCGTTGGTGCTGGGGTCTGCAGTGTGTCTGGCAGCCCTCCTTCCCCACGCCCCCTGCTCGTGCTGAGCATGCTGGTCAGTCTTGCAATACTGATCTGGCAGGAGTATTGCACCAGGGGAAAATTGCTGCTGTGGCTTTGGAAAGCAGATAACTGTTGCCCTACTTGAACTTGTGAAATAACACCAGGATGTGTAAATTTTCCTCCTGTGCTCCCAGTTACTTCTTAACTAGTTAAGCTGCCCCTCCTTAAAACAGGGAAATTATTTGCTCCCGTTCCTCTGCTCCCAGCAGAGCTTAACGTTAAGGAATGTAAGAATTTCCTTTCTGGGCAGAGAAGCCTGATTTCTCAAATTGATTTATTAATGGTGTTTGAACTTTGTCGTGTAAGCTTGGGAAGGATCAGTGTGTGGCTTTCTGCTGGAGGCTGATGATGTGCAAGAGGTGGCAGCTAATAAAGCAGCACCAGAGCCTGCGTGGAGACCTGAGCTGGCTCTGACGATGAGCTGCTCTCAGCTCTGTTCAGTGGGGTCACTGAAGGGAAAGGGGAAGCCTTTTACATTCCCTACTTAAGTAGCAACAGTATTACTTAGAAATAACGTTTATTTTTTTAATTTAAAATAGATTTTATGGAGATTCTGTAGAGGAAAAGGTTCCAGGGTTTCAGAGCTTTTTTGGGCTGGTGCACAAGAAAGCCAGGAAAGCTGCTCTGGACTGGAGGCAGCCACTGCTGGTGGCCAGGAGGCTGCCCCAGAGTCCCTCATCTGAATTACGTGTTGCCAAATGAGGAGTACTTTGGGATGGATGTTTCTGGTTTGACTGGAAACTGCTCTGAGGAACATTGGCAGCAGGATCTCTGGCAGTCTGATCCTTTCTGCAAAAAGCTCTAAAGTAAAACTACTTTCTGATTTACAAGTAATACAGAGTATTGTTTGGCTTGAACACTGAAATCACTTGTGTGGTGACAAACAGCACAATATTCCTAGATTTTAATGGCATACCCTGCAAGAGGCTGAGGATGGGACAAGGGCTGGGGTCACATCACAGTGGCTATGTGTTAAAAAACCCAGACAGACTGGGACAGGAGGCTGAAGCTTAGAGGAGGTCTTTCCCTAGGACCATTCCAGTGGGTATGGTGAGGATGAAACGTCCATGCTGCATGTGCACTGTGCAGATCTGAACACAATGTTTGGTTGGAGGGTGTGAGAGGTGCTGGGTTTGTTCAGAGTCTGCTTCCCATAAGGACTGTTATGAGATGGCACTGACCGTGTGGCTCGCCTCCAGCTCGGCTGGATGAAGACGTGCAAAAATTGGTCACAGTCCAGCATGTTTGAGTGGTAGAAGATGATGATTAGGAAAAAATGGTTAAAAAATCTGAGTGGTTTCCAGGAGCAAGAATCCCTTGTAGCAGCTGAGAAGGAGAGACATTAACTGTAGTTAGAAGCAGTCTGATTGATTTAGCTGATTTGGAGGATACATTGAAAAATTTGAGGAGTGCTCTAAGTGAAGAGGCTTCAATCTCCTCAGAGTCATTTTTCTTTATAGAGCCCTGTTCCTGGTGTAGCAATATTCCTGGAGGCATGTTTTCTTTGGGGTATTGTGTAGGGTCATTAAGTACAAGCCGAAGGTATTCATTCAAAGAGGCCATATACTCAGTTGTTAAATAAGCCCTGTGGGGGAATTGAGCGTTTTTTCCCTAAAACTTCTGTGTTGTCTGCTATTTAATATGATCTCTGCCACTGTTGATTTGTAATCTGTGCTTTCACCCTGAAGTGCATGTGGTTGTGTTCAGATATTTCCTTCTTTAAATCAATCACTTTCACCATTTTCCAAAACACTTCTTGAGTTTATTGCTTTTAGTAAAGTGTTTGGACTGTCGTTATTTATTACTGGCAAAGTGCTGACAACGTGCTCTTCCCAAATGAGTCTTTATGTGGAATATTTGTTTAGCAGGTTCTGCAGGGGAGGTGTCCCTGCTCCCCGTGGGCTGGGCTGTGCCAAGCCAGCAGCACCTCGGTGCTGGGGGGTCGGGGTCTGCCCGAGCAGGAGCCCCCCATCCTCTGGCTGGGGCTCGCCTCAGAGAGATGCTTCTCGGCTGTGTGAGCCCAGGCTTTGTTGTGCTGATTAATTTGACAGAATTTAAAATCCTAACCGAGGAAGCTTACACCGTGTGTAATTTATCTTTTTGGAGTATTTCTGCTGTTTGGCAATTTTTCCCTACTGCTTCATTATCTGAAAACTCCTGACTCTGGAGAGTAGCTGGTGAAGGATGTGGAAAGCTGCGCTCTTCCCGCTGCAGCCTCCCGAGACGCTGCGCTGCTCATCTAAGACAACCACTTCATAAGCACTTCATGCTTACAGTATGAGGTCTTAGTTCTTTGATGCAGTCCTCTGCCTATAACAATTTAATGGGCTGCGGCTCAGGCTTCCAAGCAGTGTAAATTAAACTTGTTGGGTTTTTTTCTATTGTTTGGCAGCTGTTTCTATCCTGGTTACTGAAGTCCTCTGATCTAAAATAATCCCTGCATAGAAGAAGCTGCAGGAGCCTGGTTCTGCATGAAGCTGTACACTCTGGCTGCCTGTCTGCAGCGGGAGAGCCGGGGCTGTTCATGCAGCGGCGATGGCTGCGGTTGTGGCAGGAGGGCAGCAGGTTCCCCCCGTGGCCACGTGCTGCACCAGGCCTCTGCAGCCCGACAGCTGGGAAATTAAACGGCCATGTCTAAAAGTGGAAAGAGTCCCTCACTCCCTTTTTCATTCTCTCATGCATTTGGGCTTCTATAAAATCTGGATCTGGCACCACCAGCTCTCATTGATTCTGGGGAAACAGGATATTTTAGTAGCTTGGAATGAGATGAAATGCTTGCAGAGCCCATATGTTGCTTGTTTTAAGGAAAGGGTCAGGAGGGTTTTAGAAAGTATTTAAATATTTGGTTTACACGATTAGAATAGATTGTCTGGAATGAAGTCCATTACCCGAGGTGATGCAGTTTTGTTTTTCATTGCAGTTCTTTGGAGTATGAGGTAGGTGTTCTGGCGTCGCACAGTGAAAGTTAAGGACTGTGAATAAAAACTGTAGATGGGATTCTGGACGCGGCTGCAGCCACAGATACCTGCTGTGGTGCTGTCTGTGAGCTGCAGCAGGGCGAGCACATTCTGGTAGAGTGAGCAGTTGCTGAGAGCTCCTCTGATGTCTGTCAGCAAAACTCCAGCAGCTCATTTCTTAGAAATGGGCTTTTTCCCCTCTCCACAGGCAGAGTTTTCAGGTCGATTATGTTTCCTGAGAGCTGCAGCCTGATACTAACTTCTTGTAGGTGTGTTTTCAGCTTGGACTGTAATTGTTCTGTCCTGAGTTTTTCATGAGGTGTGATCTTTGCATAATCCATTAATTATGGAAGAAGCAATTCTTTTTATTTGCAGGTATTTCTATGAGACTGCAAGTTTTCCATCACTGTTCTTAAGTTAAAATAAATTGCAGTTGTGATGGTGGTACATCAAAGTAGAGGGCAATTCCAGTCTGCAGCATGAAATGTGGTTTCTAATACATTTGGTAACATAGAACAGCTCTTAAAAGTTTTGCCTGATTTCTTTACCACACTCGTCCAATCCAGTTGGAAAGCAAAAAAATTAGTGTTGTTCTTTTGCTGAGCATTGTTGATATTTTAATATGAATTATGAAGCATCCTTTGATACCTGGCATTTCCCCTTATGATCCTTTGTTACTTTTTATGAGTACTTGCTCCCTAACTTCAAAAGCAGTTCATCACCTTCCTGCAGACAGTTACTAATAACGGATCTGGAACTGTCGGGCATTCCAGGGTCTGTTTTATGGGAGTTTCTCTCAAAAAACATTCCAAAAAGTGGCCATAATGCGTGCAGACCAAAAATTGCCTTTGCTAGCACGTGAGGGTTCTCTCTCATCATGTGCTTCTTCTGTTGCTGTCGTTCGTAGACTTACTCTGTAGATTTAATGACTAAAATAAAAACGAGTTGAGGGTAATTAAACCGACCCTGTCCTGAACTGTGCTGGTGCAGTTGTTTCATCCTAAATTGCCTGGAAATTATCGTATGCTAGGGAAAGAGATTTTTTATGTTTAACCCACGCTGGAGCAGTGTGGTGTTCAGCGTTGGAGAGTGCAGGCTGGAGCCCTGATGGCTGGTCCTCCTGGGGTGGAGTGGGTGTCTGTCTGTCTGTCCTTCCCAGCAGCACCAAATCCACCATGGGGCTTTTGTTCAGCGGGGAGAATGCTGCTTTCTGTGACAGTCTGCAAAGAAATTAATTGGCATGGGGATAGTTAATGTGAGTTGCCATTCCTTAACATGAGAGATTCCAGTAAAGCACTAATAATTACTGTTAATATCTTTCAGTGGAAACTTTCAGAGTAAACGAGCACTGGTTGGAGCAGTATTTAACGGCGTGCTGCTGGCATGATAAGAATGCAAATAAGAGTTATTAGCCTAATGATTTTGCTGTCACCATGGCTGTGCAGCAGTAGTGTTGTGAATATGTCATGCAGTACCCGTGAATTTGGAAAGTGTGTCAAAACACAACTTCAATTAGTTTGCTCTAATTATGGCTCTAGAGAGTTCATAACTATATCACTGCTCATTAAAAGAGATTTTTCTTATATGGATTAATACACCACATAAAGGGATATTTGAGCGGTCTGAGGCAGAGCTGTGTGGAGGGAGGGTGCTCACAGTGCGGTGAGAGGTGTGGGGGATCTGGAGCTGTGTGGGGGTCCTGGTCTGGTGGGGTCCCAGTCTGGTGAGCTCCTGGTGCAGGGCAGGGGCTGGAAAACCTCTGTGTGGGACGGGCAGCGCCAGGCAACAGCACTTGGGTGTCCCCTGCTGCTGGTGGGTGGCTCTGGACAGGCCCCTCAGTTTGAAAAAACCAAACCAACCAACAAACAGAAAGAGAAAAGCAAAATGCAAAAGCCAGAGTAAGAACCACGTCTGATGCTGAAATGGAGATCTGGCCTGAAAGCTGTGCTCTGGTAAAGGTCGAGGAGCGTAGGCAATTGGGAGCCCGAGTCCCTCCGGCTTCTTGAGGGAGCCCTGTGAGATGCCAGACGTCCGTGTACCTTCCCAGGGTATTTGTCCTTTAAATGCCATCTTCTCGTGCTGCCCAAGGTGCTCTTGCTTTGCAGAGTGAGGAGAGGATGCTTGTGCTCACAGGTAAGCAGTTGGTGAAGGGTTAAAGTAGTAATTGTTTAAATCTTTTAGGCTTTCCTCCCAGTTCCGTGATAATTTGATGAAGAACTTCACCCTAATTAAATATTCAAATTAGGAATAAGTGTCAATATGGCTTCCCATAGCCTGGAATGATGATTAATTGTATTCAAAACTCTAGTGGCCGCTGTAATCTAAACCAAACCGTTGTTCTTGATTATTTCTGCAACACATTTACCATGTTTTTGTTTTAAAATTTAAACTAGTAATTGATTTGCCATATGCTGCAGAGCTGCACATACTTTCACGATATGTGTTTAGGAACTTGGGGACTTTGTAATTGGGATTTTCTTGCTTTTCAATAGCAGCCTCTTTTTAAATTTTTTTTTTTTTTTTTTGTCTTCTACAGTACAAAATGATTTGGTTTTCACAACACATAAGGAAAATGCATTATGCAATGAACTTAGGTATAAGTTATATTGATCCTGGCCAAAGTTTGCATTAATTTAAAATAAATTAGGCTTTGTTCCTGTTTTTCCATACAATGTTATCCTTTTGAAAAGGGGAAAGGGAGGGCTGGTCTCTTTCTAGCAGTTGCTTCCCTCCATCTTGGTCTTGCTGTCCTTGGCTGGCACACATTGGGCAGCGAGGCCTGGGTGTGTCATCTTCTGCTGCCACATTCACCTGTGTGGCCAGTGATTCATTTTCATTGCACGTGTGGGATGTGCACGGTGCCCAGCACGTGGTGCCCAGCACGTGGTGCCCAGCACGTGGTGCCCCAGCACGTGGTGCCCCAGCACGTGGTGCCCCAGCACGTGGTGCCCCAGCACGTGGTGCCCAGCACATGCTGGCGGCCACTGGGGGCTCAGCTCAGAGCCCTTGGAACTCAGGATCCAGAGCTTTGCTGGAAGGCACCGCGTGAATTCCTGAGGCCAACAGCTCCGTCCTGGTGCTGGGGCAGCGCTGGGACTGGCTCAGCCATCCTCTGCCTGAAGAGACACTTGTCAGCTTCTGCAGCCCGTCCGGCTGGGAGCTGTGTGGTTGGAGCAGGGCTGTCTGGAAGGATGAGGGTCGGGCTGTCCAGAGGGATTCAGGTCGGGCCGTCTGGAAGGATGCAGGTCAGGCTGTCCAGAGGGATGAGGGTCAGCCTCTCCTGCAGCAGAAGCTGCTAGGAAATTTGAAAATACTCTGCTCAGAAATGGCCTTTTAAGCAGATCTGATTTATATACTTCCCAAGTGATTCCCACTGTTTTTTTGGGGGTGAAGAAAGCAGTCCCCCATACAAGTAGGAGACACTCAGAAGTCTTCCTGTTAGCTGTTTTGGTGCCTCAAAGTATTTTTGGATACTGCTGTTAAAAAAAAAAAGCTCAAATGAAAAGCATGTATTGCCTACAGGCAGTGGTCTTCTGCTTTAAAGTGTGTTCATGACAAACCTGCCTCTGCTCCCAGAGTCTCATATGGATTGTGTTTCAAATGGCAAACTGTTAGGCAAATTCAAAAATATTTTCACACCATCTTTTTTTGGTTAGAAGTAGCTTTGGGAAGCACAAGCAAACTCAAACTGCTTTTTCTTATTTTATCCATGCTGTTCACCATCAGCTGCATCGAGGGCTAAAAATACATAGTTCTTCAGAAAGTGTGTCCTATTTTTAAAGGCAAATAATTTCCAGATGATTCGGTCGATAGATAAAACCCGCTTGCTGTGGACGTGGGTTTGATGCTCTGCCTCAGAGGCCCTCTCCCACAGGCAGGGCAATTGTGAGAGGACAGAAAGGCCACCTTGTTGTCCTGGCAGGAGGGTGATGCCAGGGGTCTGGCTGGGTCCAGTAGCTCTTGCTTCTCTGAAATGGTAGCTGCTGCCTCTGCCTCGTGCTCCACAGAGCCTCTCTGTGAGCAGGCAGCACAGAGCAGCTCCAGCCTATGGCTCTTGCCAGGTGTCACATCCCACCCTTCTCTGACACCATTTCCTGGGAAGGTCGCCCACCTTGTCTTTCAGCCTGTGTCCTGGCTTGCTGTGTGCTGCATTTTCCTGTTAATAAGCTCTGAGCCACTGAAAATAGGAACCACTCCACTTCCATCAGCTCCAATTTTTACCCCTTTGTAGGAAGGTTCAATGGAAGATGTCAGGATCTCTCTTCTGCAGGATGCTGGGCAGGGCGTTGCTGGGAGGGAGGGTGTCATGCTCTGCTGCAGCCAGAGAGGTGATGAGTGAGGTTTGGCATCCCTGTCCTCAGGGGCAGCAGTGTCTTCTCTGTAGCAATGTCACCTCCATTCCTGTCTCCCTTCCCTAGGCACATCTCGCTGACACTCCCTGCCAGCTTCCGTGGGAAGAGCCACAGCACCCGCCTGGACTTGGAGCACCAGCACTCCAATCTCTACGCCATTTCAGGTGAGTGGCTGCATGCTGCTTCCCTCACTCTGCTGTGTGAGCAGTGTGGCCAAGCACAGCAGCCCTGCTTGTGCTGATAGCTGCGTGTGTGGCACCATGACAAGAGCAGAAGGGGGCAGAGACCTCAACACGCCCAGGCACGTATTACTGCCAGCAAAGGTTGCTGATCCCTGGGGTTATCGCAGCCCTCGGGGGTACTCTGATGGAAACCAACACTGACACAAACTTTGCTCCTCGCTGCTTTCGTGATCTTCACAGGTGAGTCACAAGAGGAGATCTTTCTGCTCATTTCACAGGAAGCTTTGTCTTGTACTAGGCCAAATTTCAAATAAGAGGGTAGGGCATGGGGGATTCAGTGTTATTTTTAAGAAGCACCCTTTTGCACATGCACACTTGGTCTCTATAGCTGCAGCTTTCTGTTCCACTCCAGGCCTGCATACAGGTGCTAGAACTAGTGATAGTTTCCAGATGTCAGAGTGGAAAAAACCTGCCAATGAAAAACTTAGCTGGTTTCCATTTTTAACTAGCACTAGTCTGCAGGGAAAATGTGTATTTGAATAGGGTGGTGAGGATCAAGCTCAGTCCTCCACCCAAGCAGGTACAGGGACTTGTTGGGCTTCAGGACCACCCAAGTGGATTTGGTTTGGAGCTGAGGTCCCTGTGGGCTGTCCCTGACAGATCTGCTCCTCTGGAGCAGTTCCTGCTGCTGAGCACTTGCTTTCTTCAAGAGTGAGCTAAAAAGAAACGTAGCCTGGTTCTTGGGACCCAGGAAGAAATGCCTCTGAAATGGTAGTGCTTGGTAATCAGCGAAGAAAAGATGGCAAAAATGAGCCATTCACAAGTTCTCACTGTTAATAGCAGTGACAATTCTAACATGGGAACATGGCATTAATTCATGGGCCATAATCAAAGAGTTATTTAAAAGGTAGTCTCTGACTAAAGCTGCAGCTTCAGGTTCCCAAATAGGCAGAATATAACAATTGCATAGTTCTTGTTGCTGCTCGTTTTTCTTGTTGCTCTTCTGCCCTAATTGATCTGGAAAGGTAAGGGAGGGAGTGTTCTGGTACTCACGAGACAGTCCTGTGTAGAGCTTGGGAAGCTGCTTTCTCTCCTGAGAAAGCATCAAAGGCACAAACAGCAAGGCAGCAACTCTGCACGGATGTTACTGAAACAACCCTGCTCTAGGACTTCCCTTGGCCGCCTCTGACTGCAGAGGAAAGGTGACCTGTTTTGCAAAGAACCCAAGTACTTTACCAGATAATTTCAGTTGAAGTGCAAAGCAGGCCAGCAGAGCTGGGCGTGGCGTCAGTCCTGCACGGGCACACATACCTCTTTATAACCCCAACTACCCGTTCTCCTCCATGCTGCTGTTACACGAGTTGCTGTCCTCACACAGCTCTAATGACTCTAGCAGCTGTGAGCTGTTCATGAAGGAAAGCTCTCATCATATGAAACATCCTGTGCATTGGCAGGGATCTTCATGCAGAGCTCCCAGCCGCTGCTGCCTTTCCAGCAGCTGTGATGAGGTGCTGTGACAATTCCCAAGGCAGCTTGGTGGAAACCATTCCAAAGTTTCCCTCAGCCAGCCCATTCACCTGCAGTGCCATGGCAATGGAGCAGTGATCCACACCTCGGCCCCAAGTGCTGTGCAGGGACCTGGTGGCGGGGGGAGGCCATGGGGATGTGTGGCCATGGTGGGCGTGGTGCCCGGGGCTAGGGCAGGTGCTGAAACCTGCTCCAACCCAGAGTGGACAGGCCTGTGTGGGCTCCCTCTCTTGGAAGGTTTGCTGGGGAAAGAAAAGCTGCTGTGATCGGGCTCTTCCAGTTCTGGTATCGCCTCCTTCTGAAGTCTTTGGTGAGGATGGGATGGGGTGTTTCAGCAGGGAAGGCTGAAAGGAAGGTGGATAAGAGTGGCAGCATGGTCTCTGTTTTCTGTCTGTAGTGTAGAAGCACAAGATTTTTCTCAGTAGTTGATGAAAACAACACTTCCAGCTGCAGTTGAGCCTGTTCATGGGAGGTGAAATGGATTTTGGCTATCAAGCACACTCTGTATCTCAAAATACATTTTGGCAGAAAATGTCATATCCCCACTGGAACTGTCCTGTTCCTCCGTGGGCGGATCAATGCAATTATCACCACAAAGCTGGAGTCAAGGAAAAGATGGTCCTGAAAGTAGCAGTTACAGATTTTTACCAGCCATTTGTTGTTTCATGTCCTGGAAGGGTGGGTGACCCGTTGTGTTGGGGAGACTCCTCTTTGCAGAACCCGTGAATCAGTCTTGGACAGGGTGCTCGTAGGAAGCCGTTGCCCAGCCCTCGTGGTGGTGCCAGCCGTGCACTGCTGCCGTCTGCTGGCATCGCCCCCCGTGCCCTGCAGGCTGTTCCCAGCCCGTACCACACACCCGAGGCCAAAAGGCAGAATTACCTCTGAGCTGATCTGCAGAAGGTCTGTGGGTGCTGCTGGGAGCGTGGTGCTGAGGAGCTGACAGGTTTAATATGCATGTTCGAGCGGGCAGCTGCAGGAAGAAGAATGCTTTGCTCCAGACAGACCTGTCGGCAGACACTGCTCAGAATTTCACAGCCTAGTCTTACTTCATGGCCTTCAGCTTAATTAAGATGTTGTTGCGACTGCATACTGCCTTCATTTCAGACTTCAGCGTCTCCTGGCTGCATATTGCTTTGGCTTATCAGAGCCACAAGGATGGTGAGAGAGAGAGGGAGCCCTCTCAGCCACAGATAATAATGCACAGGGAAAATTCCTGAATGAAGTGAAAAATTATTTATAATAATGGTACTCAAATAGAAGGGAAATAAGTCACTCTAAGGGTATATAAATTTTTATGATAGTGTATAAACAGCCATAGCTTGCCTTGTCTCCCATCTATCCCTGCAGAGAATGAGGGCAACATCTAGCATAAAGAAAAATATAATAAGAAAACGAAGAAATGAATGGGAAGAGCTGGAGGATTGATCACCCAGTGTATTTGTATATCCTGATGTAAAAGGTGCTGCTGACAGGTGGCCGGGTTTCTTCTGTATAAAACCATGTGTGTGCTGTCAGGGTGGTGTGAGCAGCCTTGTTTCGATTGATGAATTGCCTGCTTTCTTGATTAAACCTTCCGTCACTTAAGAAACAAAAAGCCTGTGTTTGGATGGCAGAGTGGGACATGTCAAAAAAATCTGTCTGCTTTACCTTTGTGCAGATGTTGGGCACAGACTGTAACATGTATTATTAAAATGAATGTGGCATTTACTGTGCATTATTTCTTTCCTGGGAGAAAGGCCCTGTAAATTATATGCTAATAATAAGCTTTAACCCTTTCAGAAACCAAGAGATTTAGGAGTGCGGGTATTCCTCAGGCCTCACTAATTGGATGGGCTCTAATACCACCGTAGCTCTCTCTGAAGTTAATAAACAGTGTGTTTCAGACCGATACACCGATGCCTCTTGGGGATCTTGCCTCCCATAAGTTTTCTGCTCTGTAAGTGCTACTGAAACGTAAACCTTTCGAATTACAAGATCTTGCACTGAAAGCCCCTTCGACTCCTGCCTGCAGGCAGAAGCTGTCTCCCCCTGCCTGGGGCCGAGGCTGGTCACGGCGTGGCTGCCCAGCCAGCCGTGCAGGACCGCGGTGGGGGGCACGGCGCTGCCAGAGCCTCCCCGCGCCAGCCTCCCATTTCACTTTCAGAATCACCTCGACCTGCCAGTTTGAGACGTACTCAAGCGGCTCGGGAGAGGATTAGGGTTGGAAATGAGGCTTAGCACACCTTGCAGAGCACGTGGCAGGGTGTTGTGAGTTTGCAGTGAGGTTGTGACTGTCTGGGCTGCTCTGAGCTCTCTGCTTCCCACAGTGCGGGGCTTTCTCGGCTAAACTCGGGTGGGCAGCTCTGTGGCTGGCTTTGATGTGTGACCTGCACGCTGCTGAGCAGGGCTGTCTTTCAGCCCTGAAGTGTTCCTATAGCAGTCATGCTGCAGATAGATGTGTCGGCTGTAGCATACAAGTGTATGTCACTGGAATACAGGACAACGTTTGTACCTTTTCATTGCCTGTTCTCAGACTGTCAGGACAGAAACTGCTTTGTGTGGAGTCTACCAGATAATTTTGCACAGCCCCATCAGGATGTGTGCACAAAGTAATTAAAGCCTCTTTGTACTAGTCTTGCGCATGAAACAAGCTTATGAGCTTCCAGATACTGCTGCAGCTTTCACCTCATAGCCAGAAACAACTTCAGTTGTAGAAACCTGTCTCCAAGGAATTTTGTTCTAGCAGAAACCTGGAGATAACAAGATGATTAGTTACCCTTGGACAGGACTGAGTTTCATTTTTTTTTAACGTTCAAATATGGAAACTGTGCTGAAAAAACAGCAGAACAAAAGCAGACAGTACTTTGATGTAGGTCTGTTGATAGTATTTTCAAATAATAATGGCCAGCAGTTGGCCCAAAACAATTAAAACATCTGTGTAAGTGCACAGAGATAGTTGGTGTTAGCTTGACATAGTGATGTGCCATCCCTGACTTTGGTACCTCAAGTCATGTTATTAATCCATAGATTTTCTTAAATCCTCTTTGCACTCAGACTGTCTGTGGTGATGGCTGCTGGTCTCTGAAAGTGTCACTGTTCTTCAGTTCTGCTGATACTGAATGGAAAGTGAAGGTTTTCATTCTCTTTCAAAGGAAAAATGCCCTGTGCTCTGGGTTGGAGCTTAGATGTCCCGTCCCAAAGCATGTCACACCCTTTATCACTGACATAGCAACACTGGTGCTGTGAACAAGGCTGCAGCAATCCCTGTTCTTTGTTTAGGGGCTTTTCAAAGTGTTGTTTGATGCAGCATTGCCTTATCAAGGGTTTCTTATCTTAAAAGTCTATGATGTGATTGTCTTTAACCACATGACATGGGTCTGCATGTGAAGTACTTTTCCCAGGACTGAGCACCAGGGGAGGGCTGCAGGGCCAGTTGTTAGCTCAGAGTTGGTCACTGTGTGTTTGGCAGCTTGCCATGAAGAGGATGGTTTTGTGAGCACCTCTCACAGGTAGCAGTTTCTCTACATCTATAGTTTGTTTGTTTTAGAATTGTATACGAATATTTGTTACCCCAGTGTTTCTCTTGAAGAGATAAATATTTAGTTTAATGGCTGTTTATGTATAAATAGTTCTTTATTGCATTTAAATATTTACTTACCTCTTTCAGGTCAGAACAAACTGTGATCTGATCAGGCAGCAGGATGGATTTGTTGCTGTACCTGGTGAGCCATAGGTAGTGACTCGGGGCAGGCGAGTGGTCATTGTGAAGTGGAATGGTTGGGCTGCAGTTGCAGAGGGAAGCATTGCATAGATGCCAGCGCGGGTTTGATCTGCTGGGTCAGCCAGGCAGACCTCCCCAGCATGAGGTCACTGTGAAATGCGGGGAGAGTCCCCTGGGGACAGGTTCCTGCTGGGGAGCAGTGGGGGTGAGGCGAGCAGGGTCCATCCCTGGGAAATACAGCGAGACGTGGTGGTCATTCCCTGCTGGTTTATCATCCAGATCTCTGGAGGCAGCAGAGAGTGGGAACTGAGAGTAATGATCTGGAAAAACATCAAAGCCAGTGGATTCCTGAAAAAAGCAGCTAAGTTGCTTTGCTCTATTGGATAGCGCAGGTCTTGGCAGGGGGGAGTTGTAATTTGTCTGGGTAGCTTTGTTGGAAGCATTTATTTCTCACTGCTCTTACAGCAGCAGTTTGCTTCCAGATTCCCTCTCCCCCTTCTGCAGCCGAGCGGGTCGGGATCTCGGCTGCGGACGGCAGCGCGTGGCCATGGGTGGGAGCCCCGACCCCAGGGTGGGTTCTGTGCTGCACAGCCCCTGGCTCAGGAGGGCCTCGGGGCACCAACAACTTTTTTGGTTTGTGATCTTTTTTTTTTAAATATTTTTTTATACAAAAGCAACCCTTCAGAGGCCTTACTAGATTAAGAAATGGAAGAAAATGAAAAGATTTGGTTACATTTCAGTGCCCGTAAGTCAGCTGCTTTCCTGTTGCAGTGTCAGGTTATCTGTGCTGCAGCTGCCACTGCCTTCTCTTCAATGTACATTTTCTTTTAAAAGATACTGTATCTTTTATCTGTATGTAATGAGGACAGACGTTTTAATCAGAGGTTAGTCATTTATTTTTGCAAACTATTGTTTTGCTTCATCCTTTTTTTTTTGCAGATAATTAAATGGTTCACTTGGCACACTGTGTCTGCTTTATTAAAACAGGTAATTTTGAAAAAAAGGAAGATGCTATTTTTTGGATCACTGCACAAGGATTGCCTTTATCTTCATCTTTCAGCAGAGTTTCTGGTGGTTTTGAGATGCCTTGCTGTGTGTGAGTGTTCTAGCACACCCTGCTCGCTGAGGGGGCGGCCCCTGTGCTGTCGATCCCAGTTCCCACGTCTGTTCTTCGCACTGCCTGAGAATGGAAACAGAACTAAATTTATTTTTAGGGACACTGAATTTTTAATCAGGATGGTGCAAAAAACAGACAAACCATGACATAAGCTTTATTCTGCATTGAAACCTCTTCACGGAGGCTGAGATTAAAGACAGCCTGTTCTTTGCCCTGTTGCGATTTCCAGTGTCTGGACTAAGAGACTTGGATAATCTTCACATTACAAAAGGCTCTATTAAAATCCAGCAGTTCAGGGAGACCGAAGTCTCCTGTAAAATGCTGCAGCTGCGTATTGCAGAAAGGAAAACGTGTTACTTAACATTCAGGAAGGTGTATTTGTTATGAGATGAGCTCCCGGCGGCACAGGGGTCCCCGCGTGCTCGGTGCCGCGCGAGCCGCCCCACGCCCTCAGCGCCGCGCCTGGGCGGGCTCGGCCCGAGCACTGAAAGATGAAGCCCCGAGCTCTCCCGCCTGTATAATTTCTCAGACATGTGATTTTCTGATTAACCTGCTGTCGCCCGGAGTGGCATTCTTTATCTTCATCATCTCGCTCCTGCGTGCCGGTTGAGAGCGTGACGGCCCCGGCTGCGGTGCCGCCTCACGCCGCTCGCGGGCGGGCAGGGAGGTGGTGGCTTCTCCAGCTCTAACCTACCTGGCACAGAGACTTCATCCCTCTGAGGAAACTCAGGTCACACGTCACCTTCCAAGGAAGCTGCTTGTTGATCTCTGCCGAGAGGATTATCTGGCTGCCTTGAATTATGCATGAGCAGGTGTACGGGCAGGGAGGTCCCCGTGGTGTGGGTGTTGACGCCGATGGGGCGCGGGGTTCGTCCCAGAGCCGGCGGTGTCTGCAGAGGGAGGGAGATGCTGCAGGGTGCCGTGGTGCCCATCGGGGCCGTGGTGCTGTGGTGCCCTGGCAGCCCTGGCAGGGCCGCTGCCGCCGGAGGAGGCTGAGCTGTTGGGACTGGCCGTTGGCGGACACCTCGGCGTCCGGCCGCACTGTATTTGTTTTGCTTTTCTGAGTGCCATAGTTTAATTATTTTATTTTTTCTGTTAAATAGGAAGCAGCTCTGTGGCTTGGATATTTAAACAGTTATTAACCAAATGACAATTAACAGATTGCACAGGCAGATTTTCTTTTCAAAACCTCTGAAATTGAGTACAGTTTGCAAAACTATCACGGCATAGTAATGACAATGAATTTTGATTTCCCGGAACTGATATTAGACTCCTTATTAAACTATGTGCATCTGCTTTTAATTTACTCCAAATAATTGGAAAATGCAATGAAGCTTTCCAATTAAAGCACGGCTTTATGCTGTTTAATAATACCCCCATAATATTATAGCTTATGAAGTGACAGGTGAGTTGGTGTATGAATAAAACATAAAGGCAGCAATAAGGGACAGAAAACCGGAGACAGTTGTTGGGGATTTTAAATGCTGGATGTAATTTGCATATATTAATCTCTTCTTTTCAGCCTTATCAGGCGTTCTTCAGTATTTGAAGTTAAAATAGCGTTGACAGGCGGGAGTACGCTTAGTTTTTTCAAGGATTTATTACTTGTATAATTTCTGATCTTTAATAAGCAGATATGACTGATCCTCATAGTTCTATAGAAATCGGTTAATTGTTCCAGATGGCGTGTACTGATTATGCAAAATTACTTTTCACACCATTTTTTTTTTTCTGATGGAGTTTGGAGTAAAATTAAATTTTTTATAGCTGCCTTATCATGCTGTTTTACAGTGGTTTTTGCACAGAAGTTGAATTTAATCTACTATATTACATTGACCAGCAGAGTTATTCTAATGTAGCGTTCTGTGATTTGACAAAGAATAATAGAACACATTGCTCATTGTTCGTTACTGTGCTGCTCATAAAAAGGAGTTCTAGTGCAGAAAACCAGGCTGTTATTTATGAAGAATGCTTAATTTGCACAGTTAAAAATGCAAAATTGTTACAATGAGATGTTCTCTCTTTCGGATAGAATACTTGGGCAGAACAAATGAAAATAGTCTTGTTGCTACAGATTTCATCTAGCACAGAAGGGTTTTTAATGTCTGGCAGGCTGGGCTGTTTCACTGGGAGGAGCAGTCATCCCAGCAGCACGCTCTGACTCCCATCTAGAGGTGTCACTGGTGTTTTCTCTGATGATCATCATCCCGATATCTCAATGGCGTAATTTCATAATTGAAAACATTTATAAAGGCTGTTGGGCTTCATTTATCTAATGAAAAGCTGTTGGTAGGAAATAAACCCCACATAAGGCCCCTTGCTAATCAGGTTATGGCGACGCGCTCTGGTGGCGGCGTTGCTGCCGGGGTGTCCCGGCTGCCCCAGGGTCCCGCAGTGGGCACCGGTCCCCAGGGTGCACCGTGGGCAGGGGCTCCTGCAGCTGCCTCTGTCTCTCTGCAGCAGGCGGGACCCCGACAGGCAGCCCAGAGTGCTCTGCTTGGGCAGCACTGCTGCCTTCCTCCCTACAGCCCTCCTGGGAGTGTGCTGGATTCTCCTTACCTTTCCTCCCGCGTGCCACCCCCCAGGTGGGCACCTTCACCAGGGCGTCCTGCCCACCCCTCAGTCTGGGCTGCATCCTGCTGTCTCTGTGCTCAGACCTCCCCAGAGGGGCTGAAAGGGAGGCCAGGGGCTAAGTCCCAGACATCCTACTAATCTTTGTAAAGCAAAAGATGTTTAAAAAATGACCTTGTGGTTAATGGGATTAAAATCTCCAATTAAATTAGAAATGTGGGGATTCAGTAAATGGACTTTTACAAAGAGTGCTTATTTTTAACTCGATAGAAAAAAGACAAGTAATTAACTCGGCCTTTAGAAAGCTCAACATTTCTCCCAGCTTGTGTGGAACTAGAAAATTGTTTTGTGTGTATTCAAATATATATATATGAATAGTATCTATAGAGACGACTAATGGCATAAATCAGAAATTATTGGAAAATATTTGTTCTAATGAAGTAATAATTTGGTAGTAATGTTTTTCATCAGTGTATCTTAAGGCTACATTAAGTGGACAGACTTTATATGGATTCTCTAATTTTAATCTTCAAAATGCAATCTAATGTCTCATTAAGACTTGCATATAATGTATCTTAAGTACAGTCATTAAATATAGTTTAGGGAGATTTATGTTCAGATATTGCTTAAAGATGTTTTAATAGGCCCATTTACCCTGATGATATTAATGAGCTCTTAACACATATTAAGCTTCTAAAACTAGTGGTGTTCCTCTCGCAGCCAGCAAAACAACTTAGGAATTGTAAATGAATTGGATGCTCCAAGGCCATTTGTCAGCTGAGCCTTCAGCCCCCTCTCCACCCCAGCTCCTGCCCAGGCAAGGTCCTTGGACCTGCTGAGGGGCCACGGGTGTGGTGAAGGGGGTGGGTGGAGAACAGGCCAGAGCTGCCTGTTTAAATACCTGTAGCATCCTGCAAAGGTGGTTGTGTGTCTGCTGGAATCGGTGAGTCGGATGCTGTAAAGGAGGAGCCAAAGACAGCTGTGCTTTTAGATAAATTCTGCTTTTCCATCAGCTGAAGTGAAGATGCAGGAATTGTAATTATGATAATAAAAACTGTTCAGTCCCCTATTGTCACTTTAGTTCCAACTCAGAAAGTTATTGCAAACAAAATTCTCTGGTTTCATCACTCAGCTCTTCTTAAAAAATCCTTCTGAGTTCAGAGACTTTTATAATTACTAAATTGGTTTGTTAGCAGGAGATAATAGCAAATTTCTTCTTTTCATAATTGGACATTTCTTCCCTGTAGGCTAATGTATGCACGGCACTTGCATGCACAATAAGCTGTGCTTTTGAAAAGCCATAACTAGCTAATAAGTGCCGCGGTGCCATCGGAGAGTAATGGTTTGCTGATTAGCATAATTAATGACAAATGGTGGTGCGGAGCGGGTGGATTGGTTTAGCAGATGATGAATGTGCTGCAGCCCGGGCTGAGTCCCGCCGAGGCGCCCGGGCTGGCGGTGGCTCCGCGGTGCCTCGGCCTCGCTCGTGGCCGTGGCCGCTCCTTGGCACCTTGAGGCCCCGCGGGACGCGCCACGTGCAGGAGCAGCTCAGGGTGCCACGGGCCAGGCGGGCGGCGCTGGGTGCAGCACCGCGCTGGGTGCTTTGGCGGAGCTGGGCAGAGCTGTGCCCGGCTGGGTGTGCCCGTGGGGCACCGATGGTGCGTGTCCTCCGGGCGCAGGGGAGCAGCTCCAGGCGGCCGCCGTGCTCCAGCACCGGCGCGTTTATCTGTGACTTGATTAATCAGGGCTAATTTGCATTCACAAATGAGACTGATAAAAATGGAGTTACCTTTTCACCTTTAAGAGGGAGGAGGGATTATTTCTAGGTTGTCTATTTTTTAAGTGATAAGCAACTCTTTTACCAATAAGGATGAAAATACTTAATTTGCATTAGCAAAAGAAGCTAATTATTATATAGTTAATTAGCATCTGGAAATGAGTATTATCTTAATTACAAAGCACAATTTCCTTAATAGCTACAAAACTGTAAGTTTGATCTGTGTAGAGATTGGTGACTATTATTATGTAATTAGCGATCATATTAATGGTGCAGTGTATTTAGATATAATTTGCATATGCAAATGAAATTTACCTGATAGAAAGAAATATGTGTCCCCACTAATGACTCTGAGCACTTAAAAATTAAATTACAGTAGGAGATTGGGATCGGGATCTGGATCTGGGGAAGGGCTGCAGAAGGGCTTTTGGCTCTGCGGGGCCACAGCTCCATGGTCCAGCCCTTGGGAGGACGAGGAATCCTTCTGGTCTTCTTGGCTTCCCAGACATGGGTGCTGGCTGCAGTCCCCAGTAGCTGGGTGGCATCTTGTGAATTGAGGGCATTGCCCGTGACCTGCTGCTGTTCTTCCTGTGCTGGAGACCTCAGATTGGGGTTCTTTTTGAAGCTCTTCTGTCTGGACAAGTGGTGGGAGCACATGGATGTGGGAGTACATGTTCTGTGTGTCAGGGAGCTTGTGGACAAGAGGTGGGAGTCCCACCTCCTTTGTAGCCTTGGTTGTGATGAGTTTCTTCTCTCCACTCATGTTTAGGGGTGCCCATGGTATGGAGAGCATGGTGCTTCAGGGCTCGTCGTCTTGTCCCTGCTTTTATTGGAAGCAAAAAGCTGCTTGTGTGTTCAGAAAAAACCCCAAAGTTCTTTAAAACAAAGCCAGCTTAGGAGAGAGTGCTGTGCACCCTCATGTCCCTGGAGAGACGTGTGGGACAGATGTTGGTCACTCGTTGCACAGCTGGAGACAGCACAGTGCTGCCACGGGGCAGCATCGCCGCCGTCGCTGCAGGTGTGAGCATCTGCTGCTGCCCTGTGACCTGGCCCCTGCCCAGAGGTTTTCCAGTCAGGGGGCCCAGTACCCCCCTCCAGTGTCAACCTCCCTGCCCCACTGTACAAAATCACACCTCTGTCGGTGTCTCAGCAAAGGGAAATCAAAGCTCCCGGGGCCAGATCCCCTAACACAATGCCGAGTGTTTCTTTAATATACCCTGCTCCGAACCTGCAGGACTGAGATGGCTGAAGTGCAGAACTCCCCGTGCTGGAAGGAAACAGCCGTTACCCAACAGGATGTTTCTCTCATCAAGAGGGAGAAATTTACAGCCGCCGGCCGGGGAACAGTGCAGCTATTGTGGGTACTTCCTGAGATGCTTTTTGCAACCGCCTGCTCCAGCCCGAGTCCTGCCCGCGCCTCCCTCCTCCCTGTGGCAGACAGACATTACATGTTTAATGACTTCCAAGGAGTCTGTCTGTCATTACCTCCAGAGCTGAAAGTAATTGAAAAGCGCCTGTGTGTGTGCTGGGCGCGCGGCCGTGCGGAGGCCGGTGAGAGCCTCCACTTGGCCTCCCCATCCTCGACGGGCCCTGCCCCGCTCCGCCGCGGCCAGCCTGGGCCCTGCTTTCTATCTGCTCCGCTCTAATTAATTAAGGGCTGTTGCTTGGAAGTAGCACGTGCTTAGGTGTGATCTTTGAAGTTTAGTGTGGTGCGGAGACTTCAAAGGGAACGTTTTATTAAAAAATAATAAAATCAAGAGCTCCTAAACACTTGCAATTTGAAGAGCTTGTTTGAAGTCTCTCCATGTTCTCTGGTGCTGATACAGCCACAGCGCTGAGGTACTGCTTACCCGTCACCATGCAGCACTTAACCTTCACTTTATTTAAAAAAGAAAATAATCAAAACCAGGAGTGTTTTCTCAAGTGTTTTCATGCCTTGATCTAGCAGTAAAGAACTAATTGTGCCGTGTCGTGAGCTATGCAGGAAACGGAGAAAATCAAGGCTGATACTCAAATTAGCAAAAATGAAAATTTAGTCCAGGTCTGTTTTTTTAATCAAAGTCATTTCAAGACAAACAGGAAAGCTGTAAACCCTCCCACGGCCCGGGAGGCCCCGGCTCTCCCACTCACCCTGCCAAGCATTGTGTGGCTGATGCTGCCTGGCCTGGGCCTGGGGGGTTCCCAGCTGGGCTTCCTCACTCCCAGGCATGAGCTCGGGGCCCCCGCGCTGAGTGTGGTGCTCTGGGACCATCTCAGAGCTTGTGCTTTGGTCCGTCCAGCGGAGCTGACGAAGTGGAGAGGTGGTGGGCTGAGCCCTGGCAGTGCTCCTAGCCCTCACCTCACTGCTGGAGCAGAGTCTGGGGATCAGCACCTCTGACTAACCAGGGACTGCACAGCTGGTGACAGTGGCCACTGCGCCAGCCCAAACGACAGTGTCAACTGCAGTGTGCTGTGGGGTGGCAGTGGTCTGCTGAGCTGGGTACAGCTCTGCCTTCCTGCCCCTCGTCCAAGGGGTCCCTTTCCTCAGAGGCTGGAGAGGAGCCGGAGGAAGCAGGGTCAGTGTCCTGTCTGGGTACATCACAGGGGCAGTGTGTGTGTGTTTCGGGGCCACGGCTGCAGCTGGGGAGCGTAGTCTGGGGCGGTCGCAGCGTTCCCGACTGCAGCCGGCTTGGCAGGAGCTCACGGGAGGGTTTGCTTTTGTTCTTCCCCTGAGGTTTTGCTATCATTAGTGATTTGGAAATGCAGAGTGATGCGGCTCCATCTGGGACTGGTGCACAGTAGCACAGCAAGCACACACACGTGTTTACTATTCAGACTGCTATTTCAGTTGCTGTGTACAGCACACAGGACTAGAGGCTGAGCTGTGCCTTGCGGAGAGCGTGGATTGTTTTGAAAAGCTCTCATCCTTTTCTAGATGCATTGTATGCTTCTGACTGGAATGTGATCTCCTCCTGTACTGAGATCACATAACGCGCCTGTGCAGGTGTCCCCTGACATCCTTCACGAGCTCAGGTGGGCAGAGCTCATGGGGGGAAGCAGAGTGGTGCCAGTGGCAGCCAGAGCTGTGTGTGCGGTGGACGGGGTGATGTTCTGGTCCCAGTGGTATGGATGTTCTCACGATGAGGGGACTGGAGCATCTCTTTACAAGGAAAGGCTGAGACACCTGGGGCTGTTTAGCCTGGAGAAAATGGACTGGATCTTCTCAATGATGATCAATATCTAAATGGCAGGTGTTACGAGGATGGGGACAGACTCTTCTAAGTGGTGAGGACAGGACAGTGGGCACAAACTGGAACCCAGGTAGTTTGATCTGTACAGGAGGAAAATATTACTTGCTGTGAGGGTGTCAGAACCTGGCCCAGGCAGCCCAGGTTGGTCTGGGACAGGAGGAATCTCCTACACGGGAGAGATTCTAAACCTACCTGGACACTGTGATACTGGGCCACCTGCTGTGGGTGACCCTGCTGGTGCAGGGGGGTGCTACTGGATGATCTCCAGAGGTCTGTTCATGGCCCCCTGCCACCGTGTGATCCTCTGTCCCTACCTGACCTGCCTGCTGGGGCCAGCACAGAGCTGTTCCACCAGCTCCCACGGCAGGTGAGCTGGCCCAGGCAGCAGCTTCCCTTGGTCCAAGTCAGGCCCCAGGCCTGACTGCTGCCAAGTTCCTCTGAGCTGGAAATGAAGAAGCTTCCTCTAAGCAGGTGAGTTTTGCTGGCTTTACATGTTGCTATAGTTTGTGAGATGCACCTTTTGGCAAGACACTCTACCAGTGTTTGAGGTTGGGGGGAAACCTGAAGACCTCTGCAGTATTGCAGAAATATCTAAAGTCTAAGGTGATTTAGATTTTAAAGATGGCAATGGTACATTCAGTGTTGGGGTGATCTGTTGGTTCAGTTTAGCAATGCTTACTTTTCAGAGACTTGCATGAAAATGTTCTACAATGCATTTATTTATTTAAATATTTTTAATATCAGCGCTTGAAAATTCAAGTGTAGAAGGCCATGCAAAAATAGCAGTAAAGAAATCCAAAGCTATAAAAGCTTATGGTGAGAATTTAAATGCAGAAGCAGCTGTTACTTTCTTGGGAGTTGAGGTGTATAAATTCCTCCGTGGCTGTGCATCCCACAATAGTGGTGTGAAGAATTAGCGCTCGCTGCAGTGTGCAAACTGAACCCGCCGAGCACTGAGGCAGCGATTCATCTATACCCAGGAGCTAAATATGACAATGTTAGCATTTTTCATTTCCCTGACGTTACCATTAATAAAGCAATGATCCAAAAGAAGCTTTGCTGAGTCTGTTCTTTATGCTTCCATCACTCACGACTAGATAATTTCACACAGGATCGTTTTTAAATTAAATGACGATAAAAGCGCTCTGCTGTCCTGTGTTCACTAGTTCAGAGAAGTCTATCAAGTCATTAATGTGTCATGACAAACTGCTAGTTGGATACAAGAGTAATTAATTATTTGCATAAATAACAGGTTGGACTTTGTGCTGTGAACCGCTGTGACACAGGCATCACATCGTGGACATGCTGGAACCTCTGGCAGAGGGTTCCTGGGCGGGCGAGGCTGCGCCGGGCAGTGTGGTCAGGGGCTTGGCTGGAGTTTTGATGCTTTTTGTGTTCCCAAGTTCTTCGTTAATGGCTGTTTCAAGAAAGCATCTGATCGTTGGAGATTTCAATGAACAATTATACAGATTTTCATAATCACCATTAATCACCACATATTTTTCAAGATAATTACAGCAATTATTATTTAGATTCCTCTTTTATGTGCACATTGTAGAAAAGAACAAGTGCTTATTACGCCGGGTAGTGTAGAGAACTATGGTCTGAAGTTCTTTGTCATCCAGAAACTCATTATGTTAGCTGATGCTGCCTGTGAAAGTTCGTCAGCATGTTTAAATTAGGGTAGCATTGGCAGGTCTGATTATTTAAATCTGGTAGCTTTGCTAAAAATATAGTTATTCAAGAAAGATGAATTACTAATTTGACAACTGAGATTTAGTTGGAGTCTACAGCACAGAAGGCAGCATCTATCATGTGCTTAGAGGAGGGTGACAGTACTTTTTCAGATGAAAGAGAGAATTTCTGAGTGAGCTAACAAGTTGTATTTATAGAGCAGTTTTGTGGCCTGCCCTTTGAGGGCTGAGAATAAGCCATAGTCACTCGTAATGAAGTAGCAGATGAAGTTGGTCGTGCTTTTCAGTGTTCTGCAGTGATGAACAGGGGTGGCTCTGGTGCCCTTTTGGGTGCCCCATGCAGGAGGGTCCGGCCTCCTCCCGACTGCTGTCAGGGGTTTGTGGGGTGACCATCCTTCGGGGGTTGGCTCAAGGAGCACTGTTCTGACCAGTGGCTCCTTCAGCTTTTTTATCTAATTGCAGTGGCTGAGCTAATTGAATGTGACCCCAGGGAGGAGCTGCTCCTGGGGGACAGCAAACAGCCATTGGAAATATTTTTCTTCCTGAAATCCCTTTTTATTTTGTTTGAGGGAGAAGAGTGCAGGCACCTCCCTGACCTCTTGCTGTGAGTGTAGTTGTCCGGGGAGAACCTGCTGCTGCTGGGTCCAGCCATGGCTGGTGCCACAGGTGTCGTGTCCTCCCAGCAGGGGAGGCTCTCTGGGCGAGTGGCAGTTCCCGGCGTGGGCTGACTTGTGGCAGTGGTGGTCCTGCTGACCTGTCTCAGAGCAGTGCAGGGCAAGAGCAGCTCCACCTACCCACGCAAGGTGCAAACTTTTTATAGGTCTTAAAAAGTATTTTCAAGTCACAACCTTTTAAAGATGTCAAAACCTGTGTGTGCCTGGTGTGAGGTCGCTGGTGTGGAGCTGTGAGTCATGGTGCTGGTGCTGCAGAAAGGGGGCTTTGCCTGCCTTTGGTGTTCTGAATCAGTATGTGCCACTTTCGGACGGAGAGCCCTTCCAGCCCTTTGTGCTATTGTCTGATGGTCTCACGTGTGGCACACGTTGATGTCAAGGGGTGTTGAATTTCTTGGCCAGGCTGAAACACGAACTGCAGCCCCAGGCCAGTGCCTGGCTGATGAGTCTTGATGCTGCCCTTGGAAATGGTTCCACCGGGCAGGATCTCAGCACAGCGCTCTGCCTGTCACGGGCTGCCAGGAATGCTTCAAGAGCAACAGGGGGGAAAGAGAATAGAAAGGAAAAAGGGAGGAATCGGCAACTGCTGGTGCTGTTTATTTACAGCACATCTGAACAAGGGACATGGAATTAAAAGCCTCCTACAGTTCTGGTTAAATTTCATTTTATTATGAAATTAACTGGCTGCTGTAAGTGGCAGTTGTGTACTGTCCTGTGGTGCCCAGTGGGAGCGATGGCACCCAGACCCTGGCGCTTGACACCCTGGCAGGATGAGCTCTTCCCTGCCTGTTGCTGGAGATGCCTGGCCCTGGAGATGGCAGGAGCTGCAGTTCCCATGCCCTCCTTTCCTCTGCAGCGGGTCTGGGTGAGCTGGTGGTTGGGAGTGCTCTTGAGAGTCCAAGGCACGGAAGCTCTGAGCGTGAGCTTGTGCCTGTGCAGCCCTTTCCAGCTGGGGCAGGCCCTGTGCCAAGGATGGGCACCTGCTGCTGAAGGGATGGAGCCAGAACAGTAAATTGTCAATGTGTTCGTAATCTTGGATTTGGATTTGTGCCCCCAAAAGGGAGTTGGGTGCCTCATCCTTGAAGTCTTTGTGAACTTGAAAAAGCCCTTTGTAGACAGCAGCACCTTTGAGTGAGTCTCCTCCTCCGAGGGTGTCCTTCCTCTAGAGCATTTTCTTTGCCCAGGGACACTGTTCAGCCTGGAAGCAGAGGCGAGGGATGCTCCCCACAAGTCATGAGGGTGGTCCTCCCGTCTGCCTGCAGCCCCAAACAGATCCTGCCTGCAGGCTGGTGCCATGGGTCCTAGAGCTGAGCCGTGGGGTGGGGACTATACCCTCCAGCACCGGGGGAGGCAGCCAGCTGGGGCAGCCGGGTGCATTATTTCCATAACATTTCCTGGGGTGGGTGTTCAGATCCTCATGACTCCAGTGCCTGGCTGTGGAAAGAGCCGTTGAGCGAGTTGTTTTCCAGGCTCTCCCTTCAAGGTGTTAGAGCAGCAGGCGAGTGACGGGGCTGACGCGGCTCCTGCGCGCGCTCCTGCGCTTGGGGAGCACAGCATTAATAACACACTTCCATGCATCATGCCATTTTTAAGCATGATCGTTATGATAAAGGGCATATACTTAATTACAGGCCTGCTTAATTACAGCTCTGTTGAAGCTCGTTTGTTTAGGAGAGTGCTAATTGCGCTGCTGAGCCTTTGGCACACCCTGCTTTCATCTGCTGCTTCGCTCTGCGGATTTCAGCTCTGGGAGGGCTGGAGCGCGAGGACGGATGGACGGACAGAGGCTGTCTGGTGGGGGCATGCAGGGGGTGTGCACTCACCACAGCTTAGTCTTTAAATTACTTTACAAAAGTCAGCATGTGACTGATCAAAGCAGGTTTCTGTCGGGATAACGAACGCAGATGGTCTCCCAGGTTCAAAACTTCCTGGATTTGGTGATGCTGCTTTTCATCTGTTTCCCTTCGTTTCATGTAGCACTGTGGCTGCCACATAGCACCTTTGGTAATGAAATTACTCCAGTGCAGGGGTTTTTATTTTAAGTCAGAAATATACAAAGCAAATGTAAAATGCTAAGTATTCTTAACCCTTGTGAAATAACTAACGTGGTAACTCACTGGTGCTGATGGGAGCTACAGGCAGCGAGCAGAAAAACACTGGGTGCATGGGTACAGATGCTTTGTGGGGAAAAAAAAATCAAAACATTTTGAGGATTACTTGAGGGCATTTCAGGGCCTAAATTTGCTCTAGTTGGAAGTTTTTATTTCTTTCTGAGATGAAATTTCAAGACTTAAAATGATAAAGGTGTAACTGAAATAAAGTGGGTGCGTTTGGGGCTGCACTCTGCCTTAGAAATGTGCCCTTTTCAGTATTGCATGGAAATTGCTGAGTTGCATCTTTAAAAATAAGCATCTCCCTTGTATTGAGAGATCTTGAAGCGGGAGCAGGTCACCCCAACCAGGTGTGCTCCATATCCTCTTGCTCAGACACCACCGAGTTCATTCAGCTGGTTCTGTGATAAATCAATGTCTGTCCTCAAACTATTTGTATTTGGTTTTAGCTTCACGTACTGTCCTGCTTTGGCAGCTGAGCCACATTGGAGGGCTCAAAATTGAGACCATGAAATTGTATATGGATGGAGCAGGATGGGTTCATTGAATTCCTGATTTTGTGGGGACTAACCCAGCTGCGTCTTGAGCAGAGAGAAACCCCTGTCAGGTCAGAGGGAGGGATAGGCTGGCAGTAACTTTTGTGAGCTATCAATCATGTGTCAATGCCATGAATACTTGATCTGTCACTGGGAGTGTGTGAAGTTGTATGTCAGAAGTCAGCTGGAAATGTGACATGTCTGCTCATTTTGTCCCTTTCAGCAATGGATGGAGTGCCTTTCATGATTTCAGAGAAGTTTGCCTGTGCTCCTGAAGGGGTGAGTTGCCATTGTTTTTCTCCCAGTGTTTGAAATTCATCTTTTTGTGGAGAGTGATCACAGAGCATCAGTGCAAGTTACCTACCTCTGGGAGCTTTTCTTTTGTGGGGCCTAATATATACCCAGTGCTTGAGATGGCCCAGGGTTGCACTTCATAATACTGTCCTACGGGCTTTTTCCAGATCACTCCTAAAGTTTAATTATCCCAGGAGTTGAAGGTTTATCACCTTCAGAAACAAGAGTGGCAGTGGGGTGCTGCTGGAATCACTTCTACATCTTAGCATAGGTTGTAAAGATAGCAGAAAGAGCTGTCCTCAATGTGACATGCTGTGGCAGTGGCACTGTGCTCAGGTTTACTGCTTCCCTTTTGCACCCCCAAAGCTGAAGGCAGCAATGATGGCACCACACACCCACCAGGTTCCTGGGTCTCTGTGCCCTGTGTGTGCAGAGCTGTGCAGTGGCATGTGGGAGAGGGTCTTCTAGAGGTGCTCAGTCTTGCTGGGCATCGGTGGTTTAGCAGATGGAGCACGAGTGACTGTAGCTGACGGGCCAGTGGGATGGCCGTGGCCACACTGGCTGAAATCCGGTCTGGTGTGGAGGCTGCACCCTCCCGTTTGCCAGGGGAAAGTTTGTGGAGGTAGCTGTGTCCTAATGATGCCACAATGGGACCTCGGCTGGGTCCCAGGGAGCAGGAGCAGGGTTGGAAGAAGGATAGAATGATTTGAGGGTTCCCATTGCCCTCTGGCGTGGGAGATCACCCCAGCCAGCATCTCAAGTGCAGTGGCAGAGCAGGTCAGGCTGCTTCACCTATGGCACATTTCTAAACACTGACTCCCGAGCGGAGCCTGCCTGGCACACCTCTGCCACTGGCAACACAGCTCCTGCTGGGGAGGGCACCATGTCCCAGCTGGGAGAGGGTCAGTTCAGGAGGGCACAGTGTCCCACGTGGGGGCGGGCAAGTTCAGGTGGCACCACATCTCACCCAGCGGCAGGTGAGCTCAGAAGGGCAGAGTGGGTTTGCTGAGCCAAAGTGGAAACCCCAGTACCAATTTAGACTGGCTTTTGAGCACCACTGGGCCAGTGCAGTGCTGGTTTAAGTTGGTGATCTGGAGCTCAAGGGCTCAGCATCCCATTACCCATTCCCTCATCCATCCCATCCTAAAACACTACCTCTTTAAAAATCAATTTACAAGAAGCTGTTAAGGCGAACACCCAGCCATCAGCTCTGTCTGATTTTTTACGCCCTGCTCCCACCTTGTGCTTTCTTCTTCCTGCTGACACAACCTGCGTGCACAGCCGGACGCAGCTTTTCACAACCATTGCCTCTGAAAGGGTTGTTTATGGGCCCTTATTCCCAGAAAGCTGGAGTCCCTGCTGCGAGGACAAATGCAGAGAGATTAGGTCATGCTAATCCTCCCCTCGGATCCTTTAGACACCATTGCCACCATATGGTCAGTTTGGTCGGGGCTTCCCACAGCCGGTGCTGCTCACACCTCTGTGCTGCAGCCATGTGAAATCCATAGGGTGTTGGGGTGCAGTAGCAGCCATCCTGCAGCAGGGAGATGGCTAAAGAGCTACCTCTGCAAAGCCATACTGAGATGAGTGTCAGCTGTCCCTGCTTGGGGACAGAGGTGTTAGAGCTGCTGTCCCTAACCTTCTTCTGCTGTTTCACTCTGGTGGTGGGCTGAGAAACAGGACTGTGCATTTACAGATGGTGCCTCTAAATCTCTGGTGATTTTCTTACTTGATACAGAACCAAACAAAAAAAAAAAAATCCCCAAATTTGACATTTCTGATTCTTTTTTTTTATTCTTTCTTGCCAGATGCAGCCAGTTGATCTCTTGGGCATCACAATCAAGACCCTTGCAGAAATTGAAAAGGAGGTAGGTGTCCATCCAGGCACTAAGCAGAAGCGACACGAGAGCTGTGTTCATGTTGTAAGATCCCTTCCCGCATGGAGGAGGCCTCTCTTGTCTTTCCTAAGTCACTGCTGGTGGATAAATGAGAAGTCAAACAGTAAGCTCAGAATTAGGGATGTCCTCTGTGATCTGTGCCAAGTGAAAACTCTTATGGTGTTGAATGTAATGGCAAAGCAGTCTGCCCTCTGTTTAATTCCAGATGTTGTTTTGGTTTAACCTTTCTTTCTTATTTATTAACAAACCATGTTACCAGCAGGACAGGTTAGGTTGCCTCTTGCATCTCAAGAAAGCAAATTAACTTGACTAAGCAATGTCAGGTAAACTACTTCATCACATTCCAGTTTGATAGCACTGGTAACTTGCCTGCCAGGAGAACCAGGCTGCACTTTCAGTGAGTGTGAGTCTTCCAGGAGCTCGAGGGAGGAGACAGCCATCACACTGAGGGTGGCCTCTTGTTCCTGAGGGAGCACTATGGCACATGCCTGGTGCCAAGGATCTACAAGCTGTTCAAGGGTTGACGTTGAGGAAAATTGTCTCAGCAGCACATGCTTCTGAGCACCATCAGCCAGACATCTCGTGTGCAGACCAGCTGGGTTAAAGGCAGAAGTAAGAAGATGACATTGCAAAAATTCCAGCTCCTCATGGCTTCGTGCATCTAGATTCAAGTTGAGTCCAGTTTTCTAAATCCATCCTCTTCTCCTGCCTGGAAATTTCGTCTGAGTATGAAGAGGAGGTGGTCAGTTCCCAGCACTTCCCAGGCAACTGGTGGGCCAGGAGAGACACAGCTGTAGCTCTGAAGATGCTGCCTGGCCAGGGCAGTCACTGCCACAGCCCTGCCACATGGCACACATGCCATGCTTCTGTTCAGGATTGTGGCATCTGCCACGAGGGTCCTGGGATTGGGTGTGCCTGGGGCTGGTGTCCCCTGCATGTGCCCACCTCCTTCCCCCTGCCCTCACTGGGAGCTGGCAGCAGAGCAGCAGGTCCCTTCTGGAGTGTGGGGACACCAGCAGCAGAGTCGTTCCTGTGGTCTTGGGAGGAGATGTTGATACCTGGAACTCTCCCCACACCCTTCTGTTCCCTTACAGGCTGTGTGCATTTCAGAGTAATGAAAAGTATAATTATGAGGCCCATATTCCTTGATGAAGCATCTTGTCTGCACATAGAGAGCTGTGCATATAAATATTGTGAATTTCCGCATGGCGTTATTTCCCTTGCAAGCAATAGCACCATTACAGCAAATCTTCTGGATTCCAAAGCAGCAAGAATTTTCCCTGGAGCTAGATGCCTTGCAAAAAATATTCCAAAAGAATTCCAAGAGTTATTGTTCTCTGCTGTCACATTTGAGGATGTGTGCACCCATCCTCCAAACGGCAGGGCGAGCTGAACGAAACGACTCCACCCTTTCAGGAAAACTGGCAAAATTAGGGATGGTGCCCCACACAGCCAGGCTGCACCTGGAGCTGCATCTCCAGTGGCCTGAGGAGCCTCTGAAGAAGTGTGGTGTGAGGAGAGGAGAAGCCCAGCAGCAGAGGCAGGTTTCAGCCAGGGATGCCGTTTGCCCACAGCTGTTTTGGTGGATGTGGAGCAGAGAGGAGCGGGACCCTGGCAGTGCTGCTGCCACTCTCTGGGGTCACAGGGGGTTGTCCTGGCTGGTCTTCCTGTCCTGGGTAGGGGAGTGTCACCCAGTGTGTGTCTTGGCCGGGGGCGGCCGCTGTGCAGCGTGGTGTGGTGAAGGCGTGGCAGTGGGTGCTGCTGTGCCTCGTGGGTGCTGGCAGAGTGGCAGGTGCTGTCAGTGCACCCTGGCCTCGTTCTATCTCAGCGTGGAGTGGAAAGTCTGGGGAGAGTCTAATCAGTGAAGTGAGCATCTAATATTAATCATTCCTTTTAAACTGACAAGGAAGGCAGTTCATTTAACCACTTAATTGCTACAAGTTTTCATGGGCTGCTCTTTGCAAAGATATTTAATGAAGAAGTTGTAAATCTAAAAGAGCTTAAAATTTTAATTTTATACAGAAATATTTTTCCTTGTTCTCATGTTTGTAGTCAATTCTCTAGAGTGTAGTCACATGAAATGTTCTTTAAATGAACATATTTGCTAACTGGCATGATTTCAGTTTTTAAAACATTGGTTCCAGCAATTAGGCATTTTTTTCAGTTCCCAAATGACTAGAGAAATTCGTCTTGATTATAATTGCTCTTAGCCACGCATATCTAATTTGTGTCTTTTTAAGTGTTAATTAGTAAACAGTTTGAGCTGACATCTTTATGTGTTTGTGCGTTGAAAAATGAGGCTTATTGCTTATTTAGCTCGGGGCTGGTACTGCTGGCTGTGACATCACGACACGGAGGTGCGATTGATGGAGACGCGTTTGCCAGCGCCGAGGCGGCGGGAGGAGGGGGCGCTGCAGCCCCTCCCCGCGCGCGGGTGCGGGTGGCTCGGCTCTCGTGCGGGACGCGCGGGCGGTTCCGCGACTGCTCCGGGGCCGCCGCTTCCCGCCGGCGGGGCCGCGCCACACGGTCCCCGCGCGCCCCCTGCCGGCCCCGCGCGGCCCCGCGTCCCGCGCCGTGTAACCCCGTGTCTGGTGGGAGCTGCCTGGAGCAACCGAGAGCCACGGATCCCGGGAATGACGGACTCAAGGCATTGTGGCATCGTTCCGGTCGGGAGAGACGTTTCAGCTCATGGCGTACAACCATTCCCTTGGCACTGCCCGGGCACCACTGAGCCATGGCCCTCAGCACCACGGCTCCGAGGCTTGGAAACCCCTCCAGGGATCACGGGGACTCCACCTCTGTCCTGGGCAGAAGTTCCAGCATGGCTCTCCACATGCAGCCCTTAGACAGCTCCGAGGGATCTTGGCACCATGGACAAGCCCATGGTAGCCCTGGGACAACCAGCCCATCCAGCACTGTGCCTCAGTCCCCCTGGCCAGGGACAGGTGCCACCAAACTCACTGAGTTCCTGGAGCCACCTCGCTGGAACCATGTCCTGTGCCCCGGGCTGGCTGGCAACAGGACAAATAGGCCTGGCAGATGGGAATATCTCGATGCCATCCCAGGAGCCACAAACAGGACACTGGGAGATGAACGGGAGGGCAGTCCCTATCCAGACCTGTTACGGTGGATGCGCTTTGTGCCACTCCTGGCTCAGTTCATTGTTCTGCTTCAGCCACACCACCTGCCATGCGAGAGCCACCATGGCCCTGGCCTCTGTTGGGGGTGCCAGAGCAGGGCAAGGGCCACAGCAGTGTCCAGGATGGGCAGGGGCTGCTGGGGAGTGGCCCACAGCATGCCACGAGATGGCACTGCTACAGCACACTGCATGTGCCACTGGTGGCTGAGGTTTCCCTTAGCTCCAGGGGTGTCCTTTCAGCCCCAGGGGTGTCCCTCAGCAGCAGCCAGACAGCTGCAGTGACACGTGTGGGGTGCAGGGACATGTATATTGGAATTGTTACCACCTTCTGAAACTAAAATTGTTAATTATGACGGTTCCAGCTTGTGTAAATGAGGCCTGCAAAGGGGAATCTCTCTGAACAGCACAGGAGCGCATGGTCATGTTTGTGTTAACATTGGGCTTTAGGGGCAGGGGTGAATCCTGCCCAGGGAGTTGCTGACATGGGGTCAGATGGTGACAGGTACTCATCTGGCTTGGTCCCACCTGGGGCAGGGGGATGAGACTGCAGCTCAGGGTGCTGCCAGGCCCAGTTCTGACTTCATTCTTCTACTTGTTGTATTATCCCAGGCTGGGGTCCATCCCTGCGTGGCCACATGCCCTGGCTTGGCCACCCTTGGATGGTGCCCCACGGTTCTCTCTGTTTGCTTCGCCCCGCAGTACGAGTACAGCTTCCGGACGGAGCAGAGCGCGGCTGCCCGCCTGCCACCCAGCCCCACCCGCTGCCCCCCGGTGCCACCATCCTGAGAGGGGCCTCCAGTGCCGGAGCGGCCCGTGCGTCCATACTACTGAGCAGGGCATGGTGCCAGGGCCGTCCCGCAGCCCTGCGCTGCCCCGGCTGTCGCCACCCGCCCCGTGCCACCTTCTCCTGCACACGCCGCTCCACGCGTGGGGACCGCGCAACCCTTCAGCAGCTGCCCTGCCCGCCTCGCCTCCCCGCTGCACCCACCCCTCTCCCCGTGAGTACCCTACTGGGAGCCAGACAGCAGCCTCCTTGGCTGTCCCTGCTTCATAACCCCCCATGCAGAACAGTCACAGAAACAGAGTCGTAACCAGCTGCTGCCAGCAGCCAGCTGTGAGCCCACGGACCATTGAGGAGTGTCAGCAGCGAGCCCTGAAAGGAAGGAAGAGTAAAAGATGCATCTGGTTAATCCACAAGCCCCTGGTCATCCCCCTTGTGCTGATGTGGAGCTGATGGGCTCTGGATCTCTTGGGGTGGGAGGCTCCCAAAGTGAAGCCCTCCTGTTTTACCCAGGGTATCCGTGTGTCCGTCAGGACTGAGAGTGACAAACGCCCTGTACTTCTTTCTGGGCTGGATGCTGGCTGCAGCCCAGGCAGGCTCTGGCAGTGCCCTCTGACCCCTGGTCGAGCTGCCCGAGGAGATGGGACCTGGTGGACGCTGCCACCTGACTGCCACTTTGGACCCCTCTCTAATAGTAACCTCGCTGGCTGCTAAAACAAAAGAGATGAGCTGGTTCCCACGTGTGCTGGAGGGCAAGCACTGAACTCTGACGTAGTGCAGGATGAGAGTGGGATGCATTAAACCCTGACCTCAGCCTTCTTGTGATCGCTGACCTGAGCTCGCTCCCCATCAAATGCATGTCTTGGAGAAGTCTGTTGCTGTAATAAGTTATTTAGAAGTGCCCATCTGACTCTGCTGCTTTTTCAAGTCTCTGCTGTAGAACAAAGCTACATCATGGCAGCAAAACGGCAGTTTTTAAGTAAGTGTTAAAACGTGCAACTTTTTCTATTGTAAAGTACTGATTACCTAACCCTATTGAAATGCAATTGCCATAGTAACCAACAGCAGTATTGTCGCGCTCAGTCTGGGTCCTGTGTGCCCTGACCTGCTTTGCACTGCTTCTGATTGATCTTGCCTTTTCTAATTGGACAGGATGGTGACTAACAGTAGGTTTTGTACTGTCAGCTTCTATTTTTTATTTGTACATATGTAAAATATTTCTTGTCCAAAGATTCATTTCTGGTTTTAAGGCACCATACATATCACTGGGATAGTGAGCACAAAACACCCTAACATTGGGACAGGCTGATTCCAAGTCTTTCCTTCACCTTCCAATCAGGTAAGCCAGTCTCTCAGGCTGCCCCCGCAGCCAGGCCGTGCAATGGGAAATCAGAGGTTGATCCAGTTGCAGGTCTGTCATATTTGGGCAAAAGAATTAAAGCTCTGCCATTCGTACCAGCTCTGGAGGTTTGGGTGATCCCCTGGAAGTGCTCATTTACTGTGAGGTTGCAGCACCATTTTTAGTTCTTATTTATCCTGCAGGAAAGCAAAGCCAGACCTCACTGCCAAGCTTCACAAAGGCAGGATTGATGATGCCGACATCGACAAATGAACATACCATGGCAGCCTGGTCATTCGGCTCAGGTTCACTTGAAGTTCAAATGCACTCCATGCTGTAGTACTATGCCCGTCTCATCCATCTTTTGTCTTTCTATTTTTCTGCTTGTAATTTGTTCTGTAGTTTTCTGTGGCATCTGTTTATAGCTTCTCCTGTGGCCAAGTGGACACTGTGGGTAGGGAGAAGCCATCTGCAGCTTTGTGTTCCTCCTCGCTCTGGGGTGGAGGAGCTGCAGAGAGCTGACCTGCCCTGTTACTGGTGCTGGAGGAGTGCAGGTTGGTGCAGGGTCTACTGAGCACCAGGGCAGTTCTTGCTGCTGGGAGATGGCTGCCAGCAGCCACTCCTTGAGCTTCATCTCCCTGTGCCCAGGGCAGGACTGGAATGCCCATAAGGAGCGGGTTTGGATGGGTGCTGAGCCCTGTGGTGGTCAGTGGAGCCCTGTGTTTGGTGGAGCCCTCCCTGGCTATGTCTCAGAAAAAAGGGCCCTCAGCTTCCACTCCCTTTCCACAGGGTTTAGCTTGGAGAGAGAAAATTGGTGCATTGATATTTACAGCAACAGTTACTTTTGCTCAGCCTTCTTAGAGAGAGTGAGCTCGGCTTTCCTCAGTGTCCTACAAGAAACGTTGGGTAGCTCATGGCACTGAGCTGGGACAGACATACTGAAATCTGCAGGATATGTTTATGTAGTTGGCACTTACTGTTCCCTCTTATACTGGGCACAAAGCTGCTTTAGGGCTGCATCTGCAAAGAAACTTGAGAGGTTAGTTTGATCTTTGCAGCATGTTTCTGCCCCGTGGCACTGCAAGGATGCCCTGCACTGAGAACATCAACACCACAACCACAGGTCTTGTGGGATCCACTGTGGAGAGGTGTTTTGGGCACCTGAGAGCCAGCTGAGCTCCCACGACTGCTGCTGAAGGCTGGACAATGGCATTTCCCCAGGGGAGCCAGTGCTTGGAAGCTCAGCGAGACACACAGTTCAGGGTGGTTGACTGTCTGTCTCCTCTTTCCGCCGCTGACTGGAAGCTCTTTTATTGCACCTCTGAATTCCCAAGACCCCAAGCAGCAGGTCAGCATTTCCACAGGCAGGTTTTATTTGCTGTTCTGTAACTTTTTTCTCCTCACAAGTCATTGCAAGGCTGGCCCTTGCATCCTCCCAGCAAGTCCTCCCTGTTGGCATGTGCCATTGCCAGTACCAGTGTCTCTCTGCATCTTCCTCCCTGTCCAAAAGGTGACTGGGTTGCATTGCCTCAGGCAATAAATATTTGGGAAGCCTGACATTGATGATGTCTGGCTGTGGAGAAGCCTTCTGGAGCATAAGGGGAGGGGTGAGTCAATGGAAAGCGACAGAAGTGGATTTGCAGAGTTTACCAGATGTGCTTGGCTACCTTGCCTCTGTTTCTAGGACAAAACTAGTCCCTAGGTAGCTTAATCTTGTGTCTGGTGGAGAAATTAGTTTGCCAAATTATTTTGCATCTGCAACAGAGATAGAAAAGCAGCAGTGAGGGGCTTGCTTACTGTAAAATACACCTTCTGATGTGAATTAGTAGTGACACATTGCCTCCTGGATTTCCCACGGCAAAGAGTGGGTAGTGTGCTGAGATGACTCGTGGGCCATCCAGGCTGGGCTGTGCTGTCTGATGTGTTAACAATGGAGAGGCAAGAAATTAGTCCAGAATGTAATGTAGAGTGTGAACTTTGTATACAATTCAAGTGTGGGCAGTCGTAGCAGGTGCCTTCCCTGCGGGAGCATCTCGTAGCTGTAGTTACATAGGAATAAACTTTGTCAAACTTTTTCCCTTGGACTGTCACGGAGTTTGCCCGTGGTGTTTGTAGGAGGGGACCTCCTGTGCCTGTGAGGTTGTTGATAGTCTGTATCTTTGGGCTTGTTTGGTTTCACACCTGCCCCTGCACCCACCGGTTTCCTGAGCTCTCCAGACTGACACCCCCCACCCCCCCCAGAGCCTGGAGAACCCAGCACGTGCCAGGCGGATGCTGGTGCATCCACAGGTCTGGGCACCTCCTCCTCAGTGAGGGCCTCAAAATCTCCTTGGGGAGGGAAAACGGGATGTGGCACCTTTGAAATTAGCCAGTCCCACGTTGGCCTTCACCTCCCCGCTGCCCTCTGGTGACACAGGGTCTGTCCCCACATGCCCACCAGCCGCTCTGCCAGAGCAGCCCCGGGGCAGGTGCCAGCAGAGCCGGTCCCGCTCCCCCGAAGGGCTCACACAGACAATTACCTCAGCCCTCGAGCCTTGACGAGCAGACGGGACCTGTCCTGGCACCAGTTGTGCCAGGGCGGGTCACTCTGAGCCATAGACCCCTGGTAGTGTGGCAGTGGGGAGGGAGCTCCCCTGCTCGTGGAAAAGCTCAGTAAGGTGCTGCTTGATTCATCCAACACAGGGAAACCAAACAGTTTGGGTGTTCTGGTTGTTTATCGTGAAATTGTTTCCTAACAGCAACAGTTTTAAATGTCATCATGCAAATGGAAGAGAGAAAACTTTTATGCAGTTGCAAAATGTTTTTCTGAGATGCTATGCATTTTGTTGGGTTGTTGGAAGTGAATTTACTGTGCATTAATCTTATGAATGTTACTACGTTTTATATTTATTTTAGATGACCCTCCTGTATTTTGCAAAGGGAACTTTCATTGTGTGATAACTTAGTCTGTATTCTTAATATAATTTGTTAAATAAAACTTGTTTTAATCAGTTTATTCTCTGCTTTGTGTTCTAACTTTGGAGTTTAGGAAGCTTCAGGCTCAGGGCAGAGCCTCGGGCAGGTGACCAGAGGGGTCCCAGCTGCGGTGGCTGCCAGCCGAGCGTCGCTGTGGGCAGGTGGGTGCCACAGGGCTGGTGGCAGAGAGTCCCTGCAGGGAGATGGGCTCCTCAGCCAGGGAGAGGCAAATGCTGCACCACTAAAACTGAAATTGTTATTCTTTGTGCTGAATTATTCATCTGAACTTGACCCAAGCTGTTGGTGCACGATATGACCTCTGGCATCTTCTCTCACCCAAGCCAATATTTCTGTCTCACTTATTTGGAGTGGCCTTTGAATTAGAGGAGATTAATACCCAAGTTCCCGACGTTCTCTTCAGGCACATGTTTTTATAACCTCCTTTTGAAAGCAAGTACCACTTTTTCCACCAAAAGCTAAGAAACTGCACCGTGGAGCTGCTGCGGGAGCTGTCACCGGCACCTGATTGAATATCCCGGCCAGGGAGGAGGTGGCACAGGGGAGACAAAATCCAGAGTGGGCCTGTCCCAGGCACCAGCTCAATCCCCTGCACCGGGCAGGCGCCGAGCGGGTGACGCCAGCGGACCCCAGAGCCACGTCTGCTGGGGTAGCTGTTGCTGCTGGAGGTTGGGCTCTGCTCTGGGAAGCCACATGGGACATGTGTCCAAGCTTCCAGGGACACCTGCCAGGAGGACCTTCATCCCCAGCCCTTGTTTCCGTATGAGCCAGACCCAGGACTGCTCTGGAACGGTGTGAGCTGCCCTTCCTGCAGCTGCCAGCGGACGGCACTCCTCCCCCCACGGCCTCTGGTGAAACACTCCAGACTTGACTGAAATCCGGGATTTCTGCTCAGCCTCTGATCCTTGCATTTCCTATTGCAGCTGCTCAGAATTTTAGGTAATTACTGAATGCTATAAAAAAATAGAATTCTTCACCAGATCTCTCTGCTGTTTCTGCAGCGCACCTTGCGAAACAGCCTCAGTCTGAAGTGATGCTAGTTACCCCCTGACGCTGGTGGATGAGCTGGAAGGGGTTTCCATCCTTAGAAGCAACAGCAGTGTTCAAAGCCTGGGGCAGCAAAGGCATCCTCCTGCCTGCTTCGAGGAGACATCTCTGTCTGTCCCTCCAGATACTGTGCAGCGCTTTGGCTGGAGGTGTTTTGCTCACAGACTAAAGCTGGAGCATGGACAAGGTGTTCAAAAGCACAAGTGGCAGAGATGACAAAAACAGACAGAAAGAAAACTCAGAGCCTCACCTGCTGTATCCCTCATTGCTGCCAGAGGCCAAGCCAGTGCCTGAACAGCGTTTCCTTTTTTTATGAAAACATAAATCTCCATCCACTGAACCATCTTCGCCCCCTCAGCCAGAACTACATTCTCTGGTATTTCAGTTCCTTCTCCTGCGTTTGTCCCTTGATGGACAAACAATTTAAACTTGTCTGCAGAAGGGGTTTTGATGCCGAGTGGACATTGCTGGGCTGGTGCCGAGAGGGGCCATCGCCCCAGGCCCCTCAGGGCTGCAGGGACTGACCGTCCTGCCTGGGAGCATCCCCGGCTGGGTGCGTGGGGTGAGACCGGGGCTGGTTCACGTTGTTCATCACTCACTGATTTTTTTTTTTCCTAAGGAAAAATTCTAATTTCTTCTGCCCCGCTTAGTGCTCCCGCCCCAGCCGTTTGTCTCCGGCGAGGTGCCCCCTGGACGTCCCTGCCCCGAGGAAATCCCCCTTTAGTCAAAGGGAAGCAGCAGGCGCGAGGGCCGGACGGAGCCAGGCGCGGTCCCTGCCGCGCTCGGCGGTTGTGTTGGGCTTTGTGTGCCTGTGGCTTTGGTGGTGGTGTTTGTTTTCTTTTCTCCTCTCCCTCCTACAGCTTTAAAAATTAACTTGCCTGGGGAGTTTCTCAAAATCTTTTCCTTTCCCTGAAATGATGGATAAGCCATGTAACTGATTGTCATGGCCCTGGAGAGGATAAACATCTTCTGCAGTTTAAAATAAAACCTCCTCACTACTTGGTTAATAAGTGTTGAAAGAAGCATAAATAGAAATAACACAGGATTTCCATGACTAACAAGATGACCACATCAGTGAATGTTGTTTGGGGTTAAAAATGACTCAGCTTTTGCTTCCCCGGGGTAAGATGTTTTATCCCGGAGCAGGAAAGGCTGCCAGCAGCACTTTGAAGGTCTGGCAAGCTCGACGTAGCCTGGATTGTGAACTGGGAAGTGTTTGAATGCAGAGTTTTAAAAAAAAAAAAGTCCTAAACTCTGCTCCTTGTGTGCAGATTTCTCAAAGATAAAGGAGCCCACAGCTTTATCCAGCTTGTGCTGACTCTTTTCTTTTCAAAAGCCTTTTCAGATGTTTTCACTTTTCTGCTTGCTTTGTTGAAAGATGTAAAAATTTAAGTCAACCACAAAGTAAACATTTCAAAACTTTCTATTCTGAAAATTAGTGACATTTTTCAAAATCCTGTGAATTCTGTTTCTGCACTATTTGAAATTCAGATGCTTGGGTTGTTTTGGGGTTTTTATTGACAAATTTTCCAGGTAGGTTTTTGTTTATTGGTATCATTTCCTTTATTTTTCAAAGAAAATAGATTTATTATTCAGTAGAAACACTAGATAAGTAGATGTCTTGTCAAAATAAAGCAGGTTTTCTTTATTAGAGTGAAATAGTAATGAACTCATCTGCTTCCAATATTTATAAAGAGTAGGGAAGGCCATTAATTCTACTGCTTGTGAATAAAACCATCTGTGATTTCTTTCCATTTGATGTGTTTTGGTTTTAATATACATTTTTCACAAATAAGTGCAGGGATTTTTTGTG
>JAOEGS010008282.1:0-10145 GCA_025447755.1 Corythornis vintsioides
AGCACTGGTGGCCTGAGGGGCCGGGGGAGGGCAGGACTTGCCCTGTGCTGCCATGGAGCTGGAGCAGTGCCAAGGCCCAGGGCACCCTCAGGGTGTGGCAGAGGTGGAGGGTAGGACTGTGTGGTGGGAAAGGGGCCCCTCATCACCCCCCCTGCCCAGGGGGTGCTGCAGGTGCAGGACAGAGGGAACAGAGACTGCAGGACACAGCAGAATGGGCTCTGGTGGTGGCTCAGGCTGGCAGTGTAGGGATGTCTGCCCATCTGTGTGGGGTCAGTGTGGGCAGGGGGGCACCAGTGGGTTATGGGTGGCTGCAAGGCAGGAGGGGCTCTGCCATGGGCACATGGCTCACTGCAGGGCTCTGCCCAGAGCCAGTCACACCTCATATGTCCCCCTTGCAGGCTGGTTGGCAACGGGCAGCTGGAGATGGTGACAGGTGGCTGGGTGATGCCCGATGAGGCCAATTCCCACTACTTTGCCATGATTGACCAGCTGATTGAGGGGCACCAGTGGCTGGAAAAAAACATCGGTGAGAGCTGGGTGGGATGCTGGGCAGGGCTGGGGACTGTGCGATGCACGGATGGGCACACCCATCCCTGGCAGCAGCCTCCTGCTGGGGGTGCTGAGGGGTCTCTATGCCCACAGGTGTGACACCCCGCTCGGGCTGGGCTGTTGACCCCTTTGGGCACAGCTCCACCATGCCCTACCTGCTGAAACGCTCCAACCTGACGGGCATGCTCATCCAACGCGTCCACTACTCCATCAAGAAGCACTTTGCTGCCACCAAGAACCTGGAGTTCATGTGGAGACAGACATGGGGTGAGAAAACTGTGGAGTAGGGGCCCTGCCAGGACAGGTGGCAGCAGGGAACTCTCACCAGGATGTGATTCCATAGAATCCCAGACTGGACTGGGTGGGAAGGGACCTTTCAAGCTCGTCTCATGCAACCCCCTGCAGGGAGCAGGGATATCTGCACCCAGAGCAGGGGGCTTAGAGCCCCCCCAGCCTCACCTGGGATGGTGCCAGGGATGGGGCAGCCACCACCTCTCTGGACAGCCTGGACCAGGCTCTCACCACCCTCAGCACCAACAATTTCTCCCTTTCTCCAGTCTGAATCTCCCTCTTTCAGTTTCAACCATCACCCCTTGTCCTGTCCCAACAGGCTCTGATCAAAAGTCTCCCCTGTCTGTCTGACAGGCGCCCAAAAGGTCTCCCTGGAGCTTCTCCTCTGCAGGCTGAACCCCCCCCCCAGCTCTCCCAGTCTGGCTTCCCAGCAGAGGGTTCCAGCCCTCCCAGCACTGCTGGGGCTCCTCTGGCCCTGCTCCAGCAGCTCCCTGTCTCTGCTGTGCTGGGGACTCCAGAGCTGACCCACCCTCCCCAGAGCCCTGGAGCAGAGGGGCAGGATCCCCCCCTCCTGCTGCCCACGCTGCTGGGGGTGCCCCAGCAGCCATTCCTGTGCCCATGGGGATAGCCGAGGGAGAGCCATCACTGGTGCTCACATGCCCTTGGTCCTGCAGATCCCGACACCAGCACCGACATCTTCTGCCACATGATGCCCTTCTACAGCTACGATGTGCCCCACACCTGTGGGCCCGACCCCAAGATCTGCTGCCAGTTCGACTTCAAGCGCCTGCCGGGTGGCCGGATCAACTGCCCCTGGAAGGTGCCTCCCCGAGCCATCACCGACGCCAATGTGGCCGAGCGGTGAGTGCGGCAGGGGCAGGGGGGAGCAGCTCCGAGCCCCACACCCTGTCTGGATCCAGCCTCATGCCCTGCACCCCCGCAGAGCCCAGCTGCTGCTGGACCAGTACCGCAAGAAGTCGAAGCTTTTCCGCAGCAAGGTGCTGCTGGTGCCGCTGGGAGACGACTTTCGCTACGACAAGCCGCAGGAGTGGGACGCCCAGTTCCTCAACTACCAGCGCATCTTTGACTTCCTCAACTCCCACCCCAACCTCCACGTCCAGGTACGTGCCAGATGTGCCAGAGTCACAGGGGCAGTGCAGGGACGGAGGGGAGCCCCATGGGGGGAGGTTGGTGGTTGGAGGGTGGGTGGTACTGGGAGGGGCACAGCAGCTCCCTGTCCCGCTGAGGGCTGCCTGTGCCCTCCTGCAGGCACAGTTTGGGACGCTCTCTGACTACTTCGATGCCCTGTACAAGAAAGTGGGCATCGTGCCGGGGATGAAGGTGCCGGGCTTCCCGGTGCTGAGCGGGGATTTTTTCTCCTACGCGGACCGGGAGGACCACTACTGGACGGGTTACTACACCTCCCGGCCCTTCTACAAGAGCCTGGACCGCGTGCTAGAGGCCCACCTCCGGTGAGGGGCTGGGGCTGGGTGTGGGGGGCACGGGCAGCACCCGGGAACCCCAGCAGTGCCCCACTCTATGCCCAGCCACCAGCGTGCTGGAAGTGACCCTGGCATGGCCCAGGTGGTGCCAAACCCTGGCCCAACCTCAGGGCAGGTCCCTGGGCTCGGAGAGTGTGGGCTGGGATGGCTGCTCCTCCTCTGCCCTCCCTCCTGGCAGCAGGGCACCGGGGTGGGGGCCCTGGGTGACACTGTCACCGCGCAGCGGGGCAGAGATCCTGTACAGCCTGGCGCTCGCCCACGCCCGCCGCGCCGGCGCCGATGGCAGGTACCCGCTCTCCGACTACGCCCTGCTGAGCAACGCCCGCCGCAACCTGGGCCTGTTCCAGCACCACGATGCCATCACCGGCACCGCCAAGGAGGCCGTGGCCGTTGACTATGGAGTCCGGTGCGTGCTGCGGGCTGGGGTGCAGCGCTGGGGGGCTCGGCTTGGGTGGAGGTGGTGGGCACAGGGCTGGGAGTGTGATTGGCTGTTTGGGTCCTGTGGGGGAGGTGGGGGATGCTGGGACAGGACCGAGGGATGGTCCTGGGTGGCTCACTCTGCCTGTGCCCCAGGCTGCTCCACTCTCTCACCAACCTCAAGCGTGTCATTATCAACGCCGCACATTACCTGGTGCTGGGGGACAGGGACACTTACCGCCATGACCCTGCTGCACCCTTCCTTGGCACGGTGAGAGCACCCCAACCTGGCTCCCCCTGCCCCAGTGTGTTGGGCTGGCTGTGCCTCTGCCCCAGGGCACACGGCCCTGTCTGCCCGCTCTGTGCTGGGCCTGGGGACAGGGTCCCAGCTGTGCCCGTGCCCCTGGGTAGTGGGTGCACCGTGGCTCTGACCGCTCTTCTCCCCAGGATGACACACGGTCCAGCCAGGACTCCCTCCCGGAGAGAACAGTGGTCAAGCTGGACTCCTTGCCTCGGTAGGTGCTGCTCTGGAGTCTGGGGGGACATGGGACAGCCTGGACACTGGGGGGCTGGGGTGGCCATCCCAGTGTGACCTCACCCACAGGTTCCTGGTGGTGTTCAACCCGCTGGAGCAGGAGCGCCTGAGCGTGGTGCCAGTGCTGGTGGACACCCCGCATGTGCGTGTACTCTCCGAGGAGGGGCAACCCCTGCCAGCCCAGCTCAGCGCGCACTGGAGCTCTGCCACTGACACGGTGCCCAATGTCTATCAGGTACGGGGTGCCCTGGTGCCACTGCCAGCCCCACCTTCAGCTTGCACAGCCCTTGTGTGTCAGGTTCCTGTCCTTGAATGGGACAGAACATCACCCTGTGTGCCTTCCTCTTTGGCAGTATGCATCCCTGTGTCCCAACACAAGCTCCCAGTGCTCACAAACGCCCAGAGCCCTCAGCAAAGGGCCCAGCAGTGCCGAGCAGGGCGCTTTGCTTTGCTGACAGCTGCCATAAGCGCCCGGCTCAGGTCCCCGTGCCGCCCACAGGTGTCGGTCCTGGCCCGCCTGCCCGCGCTGGGGCTGCGTGTGCTGCAGCTGCACCGGTCCTTTGACAGCCCGGCCACAGAGCCGTCCTCTGTGAGCCTGCACCTGCAGGGCCGGGACCTGCCTGTGCGCAAGCCAGAGGCTGTGCCCGTGCACATCTTCCCAGCCGCCGCCGATGACTTCTGCCTGGAGAGCCAGCAGCTGCGGGCCTGCTTCTCGGGGCACTCGGGCCTGCTGCAGGTGGGTGCTGGGGCCAGGAGGGAGGGGGGCACGGCGCTGCCCCGTGCCAGGCGTGCTCATGGCTGTGCCTGCCCTGTGCCCCACAGAGCATCCGCCGAGCCGGGGAGGAACGGGAGCAGAGGGTGAGCAGCCAGTTCCTCGTCTATGGCACCAGGACCTCCAAGGACAAAAGCGGAGCTTATCTCTTCCTGCCCGATGGCGAGGCCAAGGTTTGGGGACCTCCCCAGCAAGCCACTGGCAGCTATGCCTGTTGCTGAGTGCCAGTGCCACAGGCAGCAGCCTCCACACAGCCCTCCTTCCCCACAGCCCTACACCCCCAAGGACCCCCCGGTAGTGCGGGTGACGGAGGGACCCCTCTTCTCAGAGGTCGCCAGCTACTACCAGCATGTCCAGACCGTGGTGCGGCTTTACAACGTGCCAGGTGAGATAATGTGAGGCTGTGCTTGACGGGTCGCTGGCGATGCTGCCCATGAGGCCCTGCCCCTCACTGTCTGCCCACAGGGGTGGACGGCCTGTCCCTTGATGTGTCTTGCCTGGTGGACATCCGTGACCACATCAACAAGGAGCTGGCCTTGCGCTTCAGCACTGACATAGAGAGCGAAGACGCCTTCTTCACAGACCTCAATGGCTTCCAGGTACCTGGCAGCCTGGGGAGAGAGGGAAGATGGACAGCAGTTGGCCCAGTGAGATGGTACCCTTGCACTGGGCACTGCGGGAGCCACCTCCAGATGTTGACTTATGTCCTTTGGCAGATCCAGCCCCGTAGGTACCAGCAGAAGCTACCGCTGCAGGCCAACTTCTACCCCATGCCAGCCATGGCCTACATCCAGGACACGCAGAGCCGCCTGACACTGCACACAGCCCAGGCCCTGGGGGTCTCCAGCCTCAGCAGCGGTGAGCTGGAGCCGTGGGCTGTGCCGCAGGGGCTGCCCTGGCACCACATGTTGGGAAGGAGAGTTCTGAGCATAGGGTATCCCAGTCCTGTCTCTGGGGCTCCTTGGCTGTTACAGAATCTTGGAGTCGTTTTAGTTTAAGAGCCCTCCCAGCTCATAGCGTCCAGCTGTTCCCCCAGCACTGCCAGGGCACCACTGACCTATGTCCCTCATCACCACATCTCTCAATGTCCTTCTGTGAGTGAGGGGTCCAAAACTGACCCCAGGATTCCAGGGGCCACCTCCCCAGTGCCCAGACCAGGAGAGTGATCCCTGCCCTGCTCCTGCTGCCCACCCCAGTGCTGGCTCAGCCAGGGTGCTGGTGGCTTCCTGTCCCCTGGGCACTCTCTGGCTCATCTCCAGCTGCCTGGTGACCAATCCCCCCACAGGTTGTTCCCCACGGGGCACTTTCCAGCTGCTCTGCACCAGCCTGGAGCTGCAGAGGGTTGATGTGTCCTGAGGACAGGACCTGGTCCTGGTTGAACCTCATCCCATTGGCCTCAACCCATAGATGCAGCCAGGCCAGACCCCCCAGTAGAGCCCCTGACTCTCAGGCAGATCACCACTCCCACCTCACTGTGTGTCATCCTGTGGGAGCATGTCTGTGCTGGACAGGGAGGGGCAGCTGGTGAGCCTGTGGCACTGGTGCCCACTCTGCAGGCCAGCTGGAGGTGATCCTGGACCGGCGCCTCATGCAGGACGACAACCGGGGCCTGGGCCAAGGGCTGAAGGACAACAAGCGAACGTGCAACAGCTTCCGCCTGCTCCTGGAGCGCCGCGCCACTGCCAGCAAGGTGTGAGGCCGGGGGTGGGCACGGTGCCCTCTGCCCTGCCCTAGGACAGAGAAGGGTGGGGGTGTCTGCAGGGAGCCACATGCTGCTGGGTGAAGGGTCCCCTCCCCTGCTGGCCATGGGTCCTGGGCATTGTGCTGGCACCACATGGGGTGGGCATGGAGCATGGGGTATGGGGAGGGTGGGGCTGTGCAAGGGTCTGTGCATCCCTGTGGAGTGCTGCAGGGGGTCTGTCTGTCCCTGTGGCACAGTGTAGGTGTCTGTCCATCCCTGTGGAGTGGTGCAGAGGTCTGTCTGTCCCTGTGGAGTGGTGTAGGGGTCTGTCTGTCCCTGCAGAGCTGTGTAGGGGTCTGTCCATCCCTGCGGGGCTACACTACCCTCGTAATCATGCTGTTCTTGTCCCATCCTTGCCCCATCCCTCGCTGCTCTCTGCATGCGCCACGTCACTCACTCAGAGCTCCAGCTTCTTTTCCAAACTGGCATCCTCCGTGTTTAGAGCCTTGGGCTTCCCCGGCGCTGGGACTGGCAGCCCAGAGGTAACGGCCAGCCTGGCCCCACTGCCTCTCCCTGTCTCGTGCACTAGCCACTAGCCACTAGCCACTAGCCTAGACAGGCTCTGTAGTCCAACCACCGTCTATCCTGCCCGGCTGGCAGCCACCCTCCTGTTTGGGTGCGGGGGGGAGGCAGCTCTGGGTGCCCTGTGCTGGCACCTGCCTGTTCTGTGGGTGCTGCTGGAGGGGCCATTTGGAGCAGGAGGTCCCACAGGCCGAGTCCAGGCTCTGCTGGGCCCTGCTGCTCCCCTGGACCATGCCAACCCCCCTGCCCTTCAGCAGGCACAGGATGACCGTCCCATCAGCTTCCCCTCCCTGCTGAGCCACCTCACCTCCATGCACCTGAACGCCGAGGTCCTGGTCATGCCCGTGGTGCAGGAGAAGGTGACCCTGCCAGCCCTGCGCTCCTTCACAGCCCTGTCCACCACCCTCCCCTGCGACTTCCACATCCTCAACCTGCGGACGCTGCAGGCAGAGGTGAGTGAGGGGGCAGTGGGGTGGGGGGTCTCAGGAGTGTCCCCCTGCATGGCACCTGACACCCTGGCTCCTTGTCAGGATGAGTCACTGCCCTCGGCCGAGGCGGCCCTGATCCTGCACCGCAAAGGTTTTGACTGCAGCCTGGAGGCCAAGAACCTGGGCTTCAACTGCACCACCAGCCAGGGCAAGGTAGGACCATGCTGCTGCCTCCACCCAGAGCTAGGCTAGGCCCCTGGCACCTCTGCTACCAGCCCTCCTGCCACCTGTGCTCGTTCCAAGCCAGGGTAGAGGCGGGAGGGGTCGCAGGCCATGTGTGGGGCTGCCCCGTGCATGGTGCTGTGCTGCCAGGCACCTTGTCCCGCTCAGCCCTGCCCTCCACCCTTCTTCCTCTGCTCCCTCCTGTCTCCACAGCTGGCCCTGGGTGGCCTGTTCCAGGGTCTGGAGCTGGGCTCCCTGCAGCCCACCTCGCTGACCTTGATGTACCCGCTGGGCACGGCCTCCAACAGCACCCACATCCACCTGGACCCCATGGAAATTGCCACCTTCCGTGTCCGCCTGGGGTAGCATCTCCTGGACCTGAGAGGAAGCAGAGTGGCTGGGTGGCATGGGAGCCACTGCCAAGCCCAGCAGCACCAGCATGGCCCGGGAGAGGCTGGGACAGCAAGCCCACAGTGGGCAGGTGGGCGCTGGGCAGGAGGTGCTGGACTTGCAGAGGCTGCTGCCTTCTAATTTATTAGTCCTGTGTTCTCAGATAGATTCCAGAGTGAACTGGTGTGGCAGGGCCGGGCAGAGGCTGCTGGACGCTGCCTGGCACAGTGGCCATGGGCCGGGCACTGCTCCGGGCAGAGCACGGTTGGTGGGGGCAGTGGGATGGGCTCTGCCACTGCTGGCAGGATGGGCACAGCTGCCTGTGGGGGGTGCCCACCCAAAGCCATGGGGCAGGGGCCTGTGCTGGGCTCCTCCTGAGCTGCAGGGTAGCCCAGGGGCTGCCAGGAACCTGCTGGGGCAGCTGGCTGAGGAGGTGCTGTGGATGGAGACTGAGCTCGCCCGGAGCTTGTGGGAAACACGAGGTTGTTTCCAAAGGCCCTGCTCTGTGTCTGCTCTGGTTCTTGCACTGGTCATGGTGGGGAGGGGGAATGGTGCTCTGTGGGGAGATGGGGCAGCACCCCAAGGCCATGGGAATGGCCTCTCCCAAAATTAGTGCCTGCAGTATGAGCCTGGTGCAAGCTGTGCACCTGAGGAGCCTGGCACAGCTGCGGTGCCCCAGGGGCCGTGGGAAGCCACATCCCCAGGAGCATCCTCCCGGTTGCTGTGGGGACTGCAGGGACTGCTGTGCTCCCCTGGTCTCCCTGGGGCTAATTACCCTTCAGGGGTGCCAGCGGAGAGGGTCATGAGGTGGGGCTGGGTGGCAGGTGCTGCCAGCTGAGCTCTGTCTCAGCTTCCCACACAGTCACCAGCACAGCCTCATCCCAGGGGCTTGGCCATGGCCCCGAGAACAGGCAGGGCCAGCAGGGACTGGCACTAGCAGCTCAGCCCTTCACACCACCCTGAACACATCCTGGCACGGGGCAGTGCAGGGGGCAGGACCCCTGGCTTGGGCAGGGGGCTGTGCCAGGGCGTGGGGTAGCTCAGCCCTACACTGGCTCCTCCGTCACCCTCCAGCTCCCTGCGGCCTCTGTGGAGCCTGGCTAAGGGCAGGGCTGGCGGGGGGCCAGGGCTGGCCCACTCAGGGGCTGTGGCACCACCTGCCCTCATCCCGCACCCAGCCTGACCTACGGCCCTCGCCTGTCACCCTGGCGCCCCCAGCCAGGCCGAGATGCCCAGGCCGTGCCCGTGGGCCCACTCTGGGGTGGGGAAGGTGCCTCTGGTCCCGCGCTTGGCCCCCAGCAGCTCATCAGCGATGCTCCCGCCCCGGTCCCTGCGGAGCACGGGCAGCCAGCGCAGGAACTCTAATGGCTCCAGGAGCTCTTGATGGGCTCGATGGAGGCGGGAGCAGGAGGGGCTGTGGTTTCTGCCTCTGCCCGAGCCAGAGCTGCCTCTGCCCAGGGTTGGCCGGGAAGATGCTGGGTGGGCTCCTGCTCCGGCTGCTTCTGGCTGTGGTTTTGTGCCCCAGCCTCCTCGGGACAGGTACGGCTCCTTCCCCTCCCTCACCCAACCCTCCTCATCCCTGATGGGCTCTGTCCCTTGGGGGCTGCTCTCCCATGGCCCCTGATGGCTGCCAGGGCGTCTGTGCCACAAAGTGGTGGCCTCAGCTGGGGTTGGTGGCCCAGGTGTGGTGGTGCCAGGGCTGATCCCATCACAGTATGTCTGTGGGGTGAGTGCTGTCCCTGCAGGGAGGTGGGGAACGGGGAGAGGGGTCACCATAGGAAGATCAGGGCTCATTGAGGGCTTTCCTCTCCTCCCTGCCACCATGATGCCCCTCACCCATGGTTGTTCTTGCCAGGGCAACAGGGAGTGCTGGAGGTCATTGCATGGGTGGGCTGTGCTCAGCTGGTGCTGCCCCTTGGGATGAAGCCCCAAGCTGGGGGCTCCTGTGCCTTGGCAGTTTGGCTGCTGCAGGGCTGGGGTGCTCCCAGCCCAGCCCATTCCTGCTGGGGCTGGGGAAGGCTCCACTCCCCAGCTCCCTGCAAGGGACACCTTGCTGGAGCCGACAGCTGGTCCCATAGCCCCGTGCCAGCGGCTGGCACCTGGCAGCTGACCCAGCACCTGCTCCTCGACACAGCCTTGGTGCAGAACCTGCACCTCTGCGAGGGCTATGCCGGCCCCGATGGCCTCTACCACCCTGGCTTCTACTGCCCACGGCTGACTGACCCCCCTGGGCATCGCTACTGCTGCCAGCCCAGCCCCCACACCCTCAAATCCTGCTGCTCCCAGCTGGGCCTGGAGACCCTCACTGGGGTCAACCTCTCCAGCCTGGCCAGGCCTGGACTCCTCCGGTGAGCGGGGTTGGGGTGCCTGGTAGTGGGGGGGACTCCTGGGCCATGGTCCTGGGGGCTGCTGTGGTGTCAGCCCTGCTGCAGGGGTGCCACGGGGGGCTCTGTGGCCACCCTGCCATGTGCCCAACCCACAGGAACCCGCTGGCCCTACCCTTCGTGGGGCTCTACGGGCTCCTCATCCTCCTCCTCACGGCCATCGACCTCTTCCACTTCTACCGGACCCGGCGCTGCCGCCTCAGCCGCCTCCTGCCCTGTGCCCACTGCCCGCCCCGCAGAGCCCTAGGGACCCGCCTGCCCCGCTCCCACCCACCCCGTGGCTCCAGTGGCCCTGGGGAGCTCCCGCCGGTACCCCCGGGCCGAGGCTGCTGAGGGGGCGCTGCGGGGGGCGGGCACCGGGGGGGTGGGACACAGGGGTTGGGTACTGGGGG
>JAOEGS010008283.1:0-66821 GCA_025447755.1 Corythornis vintsioides
TATCATAGAAAGCCACTAGATTCATCAGGCAGGACCTGCCCTTGATGAAGCCATGTTGGCTGTCCTTCATCAGCCCACTGCCTTCTATTTGTCCTGTTAGACCCTTCTATATGTCAATGTTAGAATTGTTTGGTGTGAAAACACATTCTGAATCTTTATCATCACTTAGCATGCAGTTTCCTTCATGTGTGACACTGACAAAAATCCAGTGTGCTTGTCATGGCAGAGACTCAGCTGCCTGAGCTCTAAGCTCCTGTGCTTAGTACCTGCTGTAAATGCTTGTAAGGGAGCTCTCAGGGGAGGGGGTGTACAGGAATTGAGGAAAAGTTAGGTTTCTTCAGCTGTTGTTTGCTTGGTTTTTTTGGTCAGCAAACTCACTGTTCTTCCTGCAGCAATAGATCCCCATTTAGGCTTTCTCCTTTCCTGCAGAAACTTCCATAATTATAACCACTTGTTAAAATCTGCTGGGAAAAAAAAAAAAAGTAATCTCCATCAGGAGACCGGTGCTTGGTAGTAGCTAATAAATCTTGTTTCCCCCTGTGTATATTGGATAGACCATCCACACAGCAAGTCTAACCTTGTTATTTTGGCCACTTTTTCTCCAACTCTGATCCAGCTTTGCACCCCTCAGTGACTACTGCTACTTCTAAACGTGTTTGAAAGCATCTGTAAAGCAAGGGGAGAAGCCAGTACTGTCAGCAGCACCCATTTGCTGCTGCACCAAGAGAGAGGAGCTAGATATTTCATACAAGAAGAAAAATGCATTTATTCTAATTACTGCTATTTACTACGCTTCCTGCTGTACACTATAGAAAAGGGACTTCCAATTCCTAATTCAGTTTTGCTTGCACAGGAAATGGGAACAGTAGATGCCTTTTGCTCAGGTAGGCCCAGGGGTCCTCTGGCTCACTGGATGTCAAAGGACACAGGGTGCCACTACCATAGTTGAGGCAGAGCTGTGCCCTTCTCTGGCCCTGCCCCATACAGGCTGTCAGAAAAGGATGGTTTTGTCTTGGGTGTTTGTGATGGCACTGGGTGCCAAGGACAAGTGCAGACAACACTGTGGTGCAACAAGTGGTAAATCACATGTGTACAAAGCCTTTCCAGCATTACTTTGGAAAAGAAAACCCCAAACGTATCTCCTGCTCACAGACCCAATGACATAGTAGTGCTGCCACACCAAGGAGCTAATAGCTGACTGCAGCCAAAAGACAGTTGCAAAGGGCCAGCCAGAGCCACTGCAAGTTATGCTGGAGGGGAAGACAGGAATGATGGATGGTCTGAAGACTGGGATATACGGGGCCATTAGGAACAAAGGAGTGAGGAAATGCATCACATGATGTTGAGGCAGCAGGGGAAATACAGTATGCTTAGGAGTTGGCTTGGAACAAGGTAGCGGTGAACATATGTGACTGCTGGAGAGCATGAGGCAGAGATGACTGGGAAGCATATGGACCATTGCTCTTGGGTGGGGTGAGCAACAAGACTGTGGTCAAAAACATAAGTTTTCCAGCTGTGTCAGTTTACTAGCATAAAGTGATAATGTGTACTAATAAATAGATGAATTATAGCAGCAAGTCACTTTTAGTTACTACAACAGTTTAGCTTGGTTTTTTTTTTAAAAAAAAAGGCAGAAGATGATACTTTAGATTCTTTTAAACCTCCCACTCCACCTCTTGAGCAGCCCACAGCAGTCCCTCAGCACTGCCCCAGCAGTCCCCACATGCTTACCAGTATGCACTCCCAGCTTCACCCCTTTAATCCTTGGGGTTCTTCATTCATCACTCTTCTAGGAGCTGTAGGAGAGCTGTCTTCTTCCTCTCCTCTCCTACCTGAGCATGTAAGGAAAGGAAAGGAAGAGCGAGGAGGCACCTTATTGCTGCCAGGAAGGGAGCACAGCTGGTTGTAATTGCCAGGAGATCCTGATCCGTCTCCTCTGTGTGGTGTTGGCTGCCTGACATGAGAAAGGGTGAAACCTCTAAGCGACCCAAGCAGCCTCACCTGGCTGCTCTCCTTTGGGCCTGGCCTGAAGGAAGATGCCCAAGCAAACTATTTCATTATGCCTTTCTTCCCTGCAAGTCTCTCCCTCCCTCCCTTCCTTCCTCCCTTCCTCCTTTTTATCTCCTTTTGTTGCCAGCCTTTCAAGATGGGCCTTGCTAGTCCTTGACTTCCCAAGGGTGGCTACACCACTTTTCCAAGACCTGCTGTTTCATTCTCACTCCTTTTCTATCTGTTTACCCAAGTTTATTTGGTGGTGTGTCATGGGATTCTGCTTTCTTTGATAATTAGACATTTCCACTGTTCATCAAAATAATCAAGCTCCAAAGCATTCCTCTAAAGTTCTGAATTGAATCATTATGCCATTTGCCATTGATTAGCTCAGACATTAGTATTTTCCCATGCAAATGGCAATGAAGAACAAGAAGCAGGTGGGCGAGATGGAGATGTTGTTCAGTCCCAAGCAAGGCCACTGCCCTGGCTGCAGCTCCTGGCTGCAGCAGTGCTGTCAGAAACCCCCACAGGAGAGGAAATGTTTAGAGTTAGGATTACAGTATACAGAATTCTAATAGTGCTAAATCGAACTCATTAGCAATTATTATTTTTTTTTTTTTTAAATCAGGAATTGCAGAAACAGAGAAATTAACACTTGTAAGGGCTGCAAACCATCCAGCTACTCTGGGCAGCTACAACTGTGTAATAGTAAACTGCAATTCCAGTTCATATATAGGTGATTGTATCTTGTGTATATATAAAATACAAAGTAGTGGATAGATTGATACTGCTTGCTTTGCTTCATTTAAGAGTTCTGAAGCATTCTTGAGAGGCATCTTGGACAAAGAAGACTGAAATTTTCAAAGAAGAATCTGTGGGAACCTTAGCAAAGTGTCAGGCTCCAAAGTGTTTAGATCAGAATGGTCTTGTCAAAACCAGTAAAACTTTAACTTACTTCTTTTAAATCAGCAGTTGTTCAGGGTTAAAGTACCAACATAAAAAAAAATGGAACTAACAGCATTTTTGAAACATGTTATTTAAGTAAAAATAAACAGCTTAATGTTTTAGAGTTCTAAAAGCAAAATTTAATAAATTAATATATGCATGCCAGATAAAAATACAAAATTACAATTGTAGTAGCAATAATAATAAAGGAACACTGTTCAGCATTGCAGATTTCACTGCAACCACCATAAACATCATGGAGAATTACTTAAAGTAACATTTAAAGTACACATTTTGTTTCTGTTAAAAACAAATTACTATATGATGAAAAAAAAAATAAACCCAAGAAGAAATTAGCCCCCAAAGTGGCAGAGAATGATATGAAATGTCAATAAACTGCCAGAGGCTCCAATTCATATAAGCTGGCCTTCTTTTTAGTATCAGAAACCAATTACATAGAACATAAAAGCAAATTCACAACAGGTTTACACGGAGAAACATGCTGAATTACAATCACAAACTATCCAGAACAAAGATGCTGCACCAATTCAGTTGTTTTTCTTCATGGAATGAGTCTCACCAGAACAGGGAGAACAGGGACCAAATCATGCAATAGCTGTAGGCTTGTTGTGGGATTTTTAATTTTTTTTTAATTTTTTTTTTTTTTAGTTTTTTATTTTAACATGATAAACACCCAGGATTACTAGTACTGGAAAGTATGTGTTAACCTTTTTCAACATCAGCTGAATGGCACTACAGAAATGACAAAGAGTTCCTTCATTTTTATCCTGAATACGTCAAAAGCTCTAGCAAATATGGAATTCAGCTACAAGAGCCATTAAATAACTTCAAAATATTCCTTCATCCATCGAACACTTTTGCTTCCTTTTTTATTACAAAACCCCCAAAATATTCAAAATAAAATGTCTTCATTTTTTATAAGCATCTCCACCACAAGTCTCTGATACCGGATGTCATTCAATGCAGCCATCGCATCCAGTTCTGGCGCTCTCATTAGAGTTGGTCCAAAAACTATGCCCAGATTCTCTGCACTCATCAGATTTTCCTTTTCATGGAGTGTTACTCTGCAAAATAAAGGACAGTGTTTTTCCCATTAATTCCCTGTCGACCTATGCCTGCATAGGCTTGAAAACAGGGAAACTGGACAGAAATGTTTGCATTTTCCAAAGCCTAGGAGAGGTTGCTGTTTTCAGCAGGACAGTGAGGTGCTGGATGAAACACTTGGGAGTTAAGTGACAACACTGTGTGGGTTTATAGGAAGTCAGGTATCTTGTCTCTGCCCTCCTACCACGAGCACAGATCACGTTTACTTGTGGAAGAAATCAGGACTCTGGTGAGGGAGAGGGCCGATGGGTGAATTCAGACAAATCAGAACAGTTTTGCTCCTTATGGCAGCACCATTGGGAGGCTGTTGCTAGGGGGAGCTGACTGTGTTTTGTTACATGTTAGCAGCTTTCCAGTTACTGGAGACCTGGTAGTGTGCCCACCCCAGTGGGATTCTGCCCAAGTTCCCCTGGTGGCATGGCTCCATGTGGTCACACTGATCCTCCTTCATGTGTACAATGGCAATGGAGGTGAAACGTGCCACATGTGAATTACCTGCTGTAGGCACTACAGGCTGGCTACCTGGGCTAAGCTGGATGCCTGGTTCCTCTCGAAGACAAATAATATTCTGTCGTGTGTACTAAAAAAAAGTGAATCATCACTTTGGGGTGGCTCTGAAACTGCCAGGGTCTCACCGTAACCTCATTTACTCAGCAGTCTGAGCAGGTCATTAAACCTGTACTCTGACAGGCCCACTTCCACCCTTCCCTCTTCTGGAGTCCTCAGCAGCTAGTCCTCAGCAGCTCCCGAACAGCTGCCTAGTTCCCATCTGCAGAGGAAGAAGAGGTGGGGAGGCCATGTTCTATCATTCCACAGGAATCCTACCTGTTCAAAGCTGTGAGCTGAGACCCTGCTGTGGGGCAGGTCTGTAGCACACCTCCACAAATGTAATTTGCCCAAGAATTATACCTACAGTGAATCTGTGAATATATATACTGTTAATCTGTGAATCTGTGAATCTTTGAACTGCCTAGCTCAAGGAAACAAATCAAGATTATGCAAATGCTGTAATTCACACTATGATTTAAAGAATCCCAAAGGATTCTCAGAAACAGATAAGAACCCAGGGACAATAACTAAAAGAATCTGGCTAAGTTGGTTTTTTTTTCCCTTCTGCATTAATTTTTATTTTAAACTAAGTCAGAGTGATGTTTCCAAGCTGCTGTGTCCTCAGTCTGCAATTATTCCAGATAAAGGAGCTGTGTTTGATCACCTGAATTCAGCAGCAGACAACAGCCTGCTCAGCACACAGCTCTTTGTAGCAAATATATGAAAAGTTTAAATATAAGTTAATTTTTTCACCCTTCTACCTTATCATTCACCGACACAAGAAATACGATAGGCAAAAGCAACTTGCTAACTAAAGCAGCAATGGCTACTCTTCAACAGGGTTATGAAAAATTAGCTTCACATTTCAGAAGCATTAAAGCGTTGGTTTTTTTTCTTCCTGCATCTCTCATCCCTGTGTCATAAAACACTCATTAGAAATGTCATTGGAATAAATGGGACAAATCAGGCAAAACCCTATAGCTGAATTTTGCCTCAGGCATTCAGTAAAATCAACATATTCCTACTTGTAGAAGAACTACAAAAGGAAAAAAGCAGAAGAGAGTTTAAAATATTTTTCCAAGGAAAGGTCATGATTCTTATATATTGACAGTAAGTTCATGTTACTCAAGAAACTAAAATGGGTGCTCTAACATGCCACAGTGATTTTTTTCTACCGCTTTCCTGAAAGAAATAGAACCTGTGCTGAATATTCATCCATCAGTCTCACAATTTTTCAGCCCACTGACCAACTTCAATAATGTCTGAGGAAGCAGCAGAAATCTCAGACAAAATACGGTTTTGAGAAGGCAGCAGAAGGAACAAGGGGCTCTACACTGATGAGAAATGGCTGGCAGACCTCACCAGATGTATGGCTGGAGGGCCAATTAATACTGTCTCATTGTCAGCTCAGGCCTACTGTGTGCCATCTTTTTTTAGAGTGTCAGGGATGACCAGGGCATAGGATACTTAGCATAAAAAAAGTCTATAGCCATTAAGCTGCATTGGTTCCTTGACGAGGGAGTGCCCAGAGACATTAATAGCTTCTTTTACCATATGTAATCACTGTAAACTTAAATATAAAGCAAATTTGTTAGGCAGATTACTTCTGTGCTTCAAAACTTGAGGGTTTTAACTTACTTTCTGTAAGTGCTTTCCAAGTGCTTGACGTGGGGTAAACCCCAGCGTATGGCTGTTGTGCAGACCATTATTTTCCACCACAGCCCATCTCTAGGATTTGGTGGGCCTTGACCAGATTTTTCTGGAGGTCCTAACATGAACTTTCTAAAAATGAGTTCAGCTTAGAGTTCTTTCCAGCTAGTCCACCCACCTTTTCAGATGTGCCATGAGATACCGTAATGTTTCACAGTGTGCAGGCGGCAGCAGTTTCAGTGCCTCATGGAGAATTTCCAGCTGTTCATCCAGATCAGTTGTTTCTGAAACACAAATGGTCAACTGTCACCACATGTACAGCCAGAATTCACACATAAAAGACAACAATGGTGGGGTCTCACAGTTCTGCTGGATTACTGCTTTTCAGAACCTATCCAAACCTCATAGTGGAGGATTTGCTTGTTCAAAGAGGTGCTCAGAGCACTGTCAGGGTGTGACTGGTTTTGGATAAAGAAAACCCCCTACAGCAAAGTGCACTCCACCAAAAGATTCCCTGCAGCCTACTGAAAAAAAAAAAAAAAAATCAAAAAAAATCCCCTGGCAATCCCTGCTGTCTGGAGTAGTTTTGTACGAATAATCTACAGGTGCAACCATGGACTGCAAAAGGTACTGGGAACTTTGCCATCACTGTCTTTGGCTGCATTCATACTACTTGGAAGGAACCTTCTCCAGAGGAGCAGTAAGGCCAGCATCTGGTCCTTGTTTTCTACCTACAGCATCTCACACCTTTCCAGGTGTGGATGGTGTGACTGCTGCATTGCAGAGATGCTTCAGGCAGCCAGGATACTTGGGAGAGATGTTCCAGCTGGCCTTACTGCTGTGCTTGCAGACTCACTGTCTCCAAGGCTAGTGTTAAATGTGGCCTTAGCATGAATACTTATGAACTTGTGAAAACACTCAAAATGGACACCTCTAGGAACAAATAACATCAGATTTCTAAACATTTTAATAAATCACCTTCTTTCTGGTAATGTAAATGTTACTGTGAAGTGTCAGGGATTCATGCAAAACATAAAAACCAATGTAATCCATAACCCGTGATAAAAAGGAATCATTCCCAGGAACAAAGGCAAAGAAAAATTGTAACCATGACCATGTAGCACCCTGCGGTCATGTCATAAAGTGCAGTGCGTGTTTACTCATGCAATCCTTACTAAATAGGGCATGCAGGGTAAGAGTTGATGGGGCAACTATTAAATGAATAGGCAAGTACTGCATAAGAAGAAAAAAAGCTTGAGAATGACAACCATGAGGAAAATACATTTTACTTACTTGCAGATTCTATAAACTTTGGGTAGGCATCATACGTGATGAGTGGAATTGGCAAATCCCTGAAGTACAGTTTAAGTGCACCAGTGATAATATTGATATCTTCATACATATTCACAGAAATATCAGCTTTTTCCCCATCTGTGTGGAGAAGACACTGACATTAAAGCCTTGGAAATGTAAACAGATGTAAAAGGGCATTCAAAGAAAAACAGTAACTTGCTTAAGCAAACAATATTAAGAAGGACCCAACTACGGATTTTGTCTTCTATAAGCAAAACAGAGTTACTGGGCTATGAAGTTTATCATTTCAGGGTCCAGAGTTCTATAATATAATGTTAATTTATGATATCCTTTATTTGTTTCAATTGATTACAAAAATTGCAGAGTTTTGGGTTGGGATTTTTTTTGAGAAAGGCCTGCCTGCCTGATCTAGCAGTATCTATCTTGTATTAAAGTGTGGAACTTCAGCTGTTTCTGAACACACTGCGTTGCCAAACAACACATTTGTTAGCACTGAATGAGAAATCAAGGGAGCCCGGGAAAAAAAAGGTAAAATAAAGAAACCAAACTTAGTCCACAGCCTCCTCACTTAAAGGAAAATCATATTCACCATTTAGCTACAGCAGACTACCTACTCCTGACCACAGTGGACACAGATCCCAAACTTGGCTTCCCCAGCACATCCCCACCCTGCTAATGCTGCAGACGAGGCAGATGTTGTCTGAATAGGTCCAGTCCTCCGGAGAAACAGAAGAGAGAGTTTCCAGCATGTATTTTGGTCTCGATTTGTACTGGGATAGGGGGATCGCAGCTGGAAAACCTTTCATTTTCCCATTGCCTTTTCTCAGAGAGAAGAGTTTGTTCTCACTGACCTTCTTTTAGACTGTAATAATTCAAACTTTGTTTGAACTATTGTACTCATCTTATTATTTTGGAGCTTTCATCCAGAAAGATGGATTTAAGTTGCACAGCCCTCTTAAGGCACTTTACCACTTGCCCTCTATCCCTCCCCCACCCCATTGAGCATAGTTTTACTTGCAAAGTAGGGCAGTAGTTCAGAAAGCTTTGCCCTTTTCTACAGACATCATTTCTGTAGCACAGATAGTGATGGAAGAAGAAAAGCAGATTTTGGTGATAAAGGGCAAAGTGAAGCTGATAGGCTTTTCTGATGGGGAAGCTCCTGTTCTGCCAGCACAGCTGCTGGACTCCTTCAGAGCACTGATGCAGTGGAGCATGAGACAAGACGGAAGCTGTGAAGAAACATGACGTATATTTAATACATCAGCACAAAGTTGCAGCGTGCAGGGAAGTCTGTACCTCTGTCAAATGCCATTTTGACATCTTCGATAAGATCACTAAATCCTGAGACTCTGTATAGTCCTTCGGAATTGAGACCTGCAATGAACGGTTTAACAAAACCAAAATTAGTATCAATTGCATAGGCTCTTTCATCCAGTTCTTCCTTTGCCAGCTTCTTCATTTAAGGCAGAAAAAGCACACATCTTAAAATCCTTAACAGACTTTTCTTTCATAATTAAATCTTATCCTGGCCTTTTAACCCTGACCTTGCATTAACCACTTTGTTATATCAGGACTAAATTATATTTATGCAAATGATTTTGAAGCTGAAGAAACATACAAAAACCAATTACAAACACTTTAGAAATAAAATTGCATTTAGTATACTTGTTGTTCAGTCTTTATTTCAGAACGAGAACAAGTATTTTCTAGAAAAGCACACTCTGCGTGGGCTAGGGGAACTAACAAGAGGGAACACATCAATATTATCTGCCTTTGCTTTAGCACATTCACTTAATCTTTTAAATAAAAATATTACTGGAAAGATTGGAGCCAATATATAACTATAAAGCAGTGATTGTCCATTAAGCAATTTATAGCAGGATCTATAAAAAATATAAATAGGTATGAACCATGAAATAATGCAAACTATAATATTAGCTGCTCAGGGTAATTGGCAGCAGTAAAATGTCTTGTGCAAATCTGTTTTGAGCATGCATACATTCAGCAGAAACCCAGATGACCCAGATCAATCTAAACACATTATCAGTAAAGCAATGCAAGTCCATTAACTAGCCCTTACCTCTAGATTCAATTTCTCTAATGCACATATCTACTACCATTGGTCTCTTGGTGAAGTGTGCTTTTACTAATGTTGTAAGGTCACAGCTGTACACTTTTTTGACATGCTTCAGGTCTGGCTTGCAGTCATTTGGGACCATCTTGGAACACTGCTTGTGCACGTTTAGACCACAATCTGAGAGAAAAATGAAAAGTTGATTAAGCTGGTGTTTGGTGAAAATATATTCCGAGGTCAGTATCCTGGAGTACACATGGCTCCTGCAGGATACAACCTGATCTCACAACTACTGCTTCTGTTGAGACCCTTTAAGTATCAAATGCATGAGGTAGGGACAGACCTGAAGTATGACATTTTCTAACCAAGACATTTCTTCTATCCCTGGGACAGCTAACACAAAGTGACAAACTTTCCGTGTGTTTTTTTTGAATCAGATGTGAGGGTCAGTTATAGTCCCCAGCATAATACATTGTTATTGTGATCTAAACTTTCTTCTCAAGTTGCTGAGGATTTCCTAACGCTTACAGCTTTAATGCAGTTCTGGACTGTGGCACTTACGACACCTCCTGGGGAAGATGAAGGTAGGGGCTGGGTCTCAGAAGGCTACAACCCCTTTGCAGTGCGCACTGGCACAGCAGCCCTGAGATCTCAAACACTTCAGGGACCCCTACACTCTTGCCAGGTGTGGCAGCCCATGCTCAGTGTTGTTAGTGATGGGGCTCATTCTCCAGCTTGAAGAGGAGCTGAAAAACAAACACAGGAGTCACCAAGCTAGATGGTGGTTTCTTGCTACCATGCAGTTTACAAAACACTTTGCTAAGTTACACCAACTGCAATTCTGATGCCATTTCACAGGTTGTTTCTGGAACAAAGTGTTGATAGGCACAAAAACAATTGTATCTATCTAAAAAATTACTTAGGAAAACTTAGTTCCACAGATTTATTGCAAACATACTGAGAATGAGATTGATTTTAAGGCAAACTTCACTGAAATCAGCCTATAGAAAAATGTTTGTTCTGTGTAAAAACTACTCAAGACCTAATAGTAAGGGTTTGGAACAGAAGAAAATTGAGAAAACACCACAGACTACACTGTGATGGTAAGAAAAGCAATACAGTCTCCTTTAAACTAAGCACACACTGGGACCAATTCTATAAAGAGGCAGGAGGCCTGTGGAATGAGCAGCCTCCCACTCTACCTCCAGTGACTATTTTCACTGCCATTTCCCCTGCTTTACAAAGTGGGCTCATGGGTGCCTGAGAGGAAATAGCAACCAGTAAGAAAGGTGGCACTCTGCAGCACTGAAGGATCAATGCCTAGTCAAAAATCTCTACTTTCCTCTCCCACTGCAGTATACAGTATCTGTCTATAAAGATACCCTTCATATTTCATTCCTTCTCATTTTGCCAGTACTTGTATTTTTGATAATGCTCCATAGATTGTCTTTGTTTTTTTCCAAAACAGTAAAATCCCAAATTCATCACTAAGTTTTATTTCCAGTCAGCTGCAGCGTGCTGCTAAAAGCACTTTGTTTACTCGACAGAACTGTAAAGGAACCAGATTTGTCACCTAGGATCCTCTGTTAAACATCCAGCCTCTGGATGTAATTAAAGTTCAGCATGTCACCTTCAATCAGTCAAAATTCACGCAGATCCTGATCCAGATGAAATAGCTGATTAAAATCCTCTTCAGCTATTTCTGTGCAGGAATGACTCCCTTCCTTGTGGGGAGTGGTTAACACACATGACACGGAGCTGTCAATGCTGAATATCCCACTGGGTTCTGATTTTGTGTTGTGAACTTCACCTTGGGCAAAGCCACCCAATACCATACCCAGCTCTCCACAAACAAGTGGTACTGCCAGGGGGTACCATGGGGGCCCACTCTGGTCAGCCTTGGTGGCTTGCTTTGACCTACTGCCCCTTCCTGGGCTCACTCCAGAACCTGCACAACTGGTTGTCCCAGAGCCCCAGGTGGTGACAGACTCTACTGCTGCCCCTCAAGCTGTGGAGAAGTTCAGTTTGTCACTTGGGTTCCTTCAGTAAACATTCATTTTGAGTTATTCAGTTGACTCATTCATGACAGAGGAAAGAGTAACAGCCAAAGCATTTGCTTTGTCACAAGCCCTTATTTAAATCCCACATTTGACCAAGTGCTCTAAGACCCCATGGTCTTAAGGTGCACAACCACACAACCCATTCATGCACAGCATCTGTCCTTACCACTGGTTCTGGTGTGTGGAACAAGGAAGGTCTGAACACAGCAGGTCATGCAGGCAAGGGGAGCTCCACCTATGCTTGACCTATCTATACCCAGTGTGTTCTGCCTGAACACTTAAAAAACTGCTCCCTCTGTGCTTTAAATAGGGAACCCAAATTAATTTGAAACGTGACCTGAACCCTTTAGTGCCTCAAGTGCTTCAGCTGTAACATGGGCAGGAGCAGCTATTCTTACCTAATCTGGTTCTTCTGGAAACAAATTCATTAAATGTTTGTGGAAATGTTTGTGTTTGGGGATCTTACGAATGTTTACAAATATCTGAAGGGTGGGTGTCATGTTGAGGGGGCCAGTCTCTGTTCAGATGTGCCCTGTGATAGGATGAGAGACAATGGTATCAAGCGGAAACACAGGAAGTTCCACCTCAAAATGGGTAAAAACTTCACTGTGAGAATGACAGAGCATGGAACAGGCTGCCCAGAGAGATTGTGGAATCTCCTTCTCCAGAGACTTTCAAGACCTGCCTTGATCTGTTCCTGTGTGGGCTGCCCTGAGTAGCCCTGCTCTGGCAGAGGGGTTGAACTCGATGATCTCCCTTCCCAATCCCTATTGTTCTGTGATTCTATGAAATGAAGAGGAAAAATTAATCCTCTTTGGTGTAAGGTTTGAATACCATGCTGTTAGTAAGACCAATGTTTTTAACAAAAAGATAAAATACTAAGTAGGTGCTATTAAGCAAGTACCAATGTTTTCACAATAAAGATGAAGTTGTGAAGTAAAAATAATAAATAGTCAATAAATAAGAGGCAACGTTTTAAGTCACACACAGAAGGGAAGAATGTATGTAGGATTATGTAGGAAATCTTAATTCTTGTTTTCCTTTATTTTGAATGTTCACTTTGCAATAATAGTATTTACAAATGCAAATACTATTATTATACATAGAATTCCTAAAATTGATGAAAGAAGCATGTATCCCAGCACTATGGAATACTATGGTGTGTCTGTCAAAAAGATGTCTACAAGACTGGAAAAGCAGCATCTCACTCATGAGGACTCATGGGTGATTTTGTTAGTGCAAATTAGCTGCTTCACACAGAGCAATATAGCTCAGAGTTATGTTCCTGGGAATCCAACAACAATTAAGAGTAAAATACATTATAAAAAAAAAAAAAAAGACAAAAAGAAAAAACCCAAACAAACAAAAAACCCCACCATGCTTTCAAGTATCTTATACTTGACTTTAAACAATTATGACATTCACTGAGATCATCCTAATTATACTATTATATAAGAAAGTATAATTTCTTTAAAATATCTAACTTACAGAGATGTTTTCAGTGTGAAAACCTTGCTTCTGAAAATAATGGTGTTCTTTCTAAACCCACAGATCCAAATGGGCTTTGGAACTGACCTCATTAATACCAGAATAATAATTACAATTTCAAAAGTCAACATTTCTCCTTTCTCATTTGTTTTTCCTTCGCATTTGATTAGACATTATGTACCAACCCAGAGCTTAAGGGCTTACAAACACTCCTGAGAAACATTTAAAACCTAGAAATACTTTGGATACTTAATTCTTAGAAAATGCATGAGCACTACATTCAGTATTATTAGACTGTGTGGTATCCTTCTAATAATCAAGGTTCTTCTTATGTAAGCATAGGAGATCACTTTAGCAATTCTGCATCAATAACTAACTTCTAGGAGATTTCAGTGAATTTACAACAGAAAAATTGTATTTTTTTCCAACACAGAAGCTGCAACTCAGCAATGCCATGCTTCCTACCAGGTAGGCGCCTTTCCCCAACTAACAATACTTTATGAAAGGCAGAACAGCCGTATCTCAGTCACTGTCTCTGGTCCCCTTGATAACTTAGAATGAAGAACAATGTCTTGCTAACTCAAACAAGGTAAAAAGCACAACAGCAGAAGGTCAGTCCTCCTCTCCACAGAGCATTGGGCACATGCTAGACTTATATTCTAACAGTACTCTGCTTACATCATAGTACTAACAGAAATTTTTGTTTCAAAATGCATATTATTGTATAAAAATGTCTTCTGTTCTCAATGCTAATGTTTTGTGAAAGCTTCAAAACCCTTCAAAAAAGGAAGGAACAAGAAAGCAGGGTCCTGACTATCTCTGTGGGCTGCTGTGTGGTCAAATCTTGGGACTGCTTGCTTTGTGTGCACATAAGCTTCACAATTTTTCTGGGTTTGTTAAGATCAAGAGGATTCATTTGATTTCTAATGTAAGGTCTGTTTACTTTTGGTTATATAAAAATAAATCTAGAATATATAAGCTGGCACTAGCAGCTTTACTCTGGGCTAAAGTAACCAGGAGCCTTATTCAATGCTTGCAGAAGTCCATTAGAGCTTATCTGCTGTCTGGCTATACAAGTTGTTGAGGAGCTAACAAAAATATCCCCCTAAAGCACTGTATCTGTGATAAATCCTATTATAATACAGGACAGATTTAAAAGAATGCACCCCTTGCAAGTCAACAGGAAAACTTCTGCTGACTTCAGTTGATCAGAATTTCAGCTTATACAGAGATGATTTCTCAGGACTAGAATTGTAAGTCATGTTTACTATTCTTTTTTACAGTGCTATCAAACTGTGGCCATCTTTCAAATATACCAAATGTGACTGAAAAAAAAAATGCAGTCATAAATTCAAAAGTGTATAGGAAGCTTGGAAATTTAGGGGAAAAAAAAAAAGAAAAAAAGAATGAAATAGTTTTAGATGGCAGGTTTAGAAGCCTGTGATAAGCTGCCCTGACTTTAACAGCATATTGATCTAGGAGTTCACACGTGCTGTGACATTTCTTCTATAAAAGGTATTAAATTTAAAGCTGGCCTAACAATACTTTCCTATGATGCCTAGAAAAAGGGTTTGTAATGTTTTAGAAACAGCTAATAATGATAGTCCATTAGGTTGAAAGAACAAATAACTTGTTCATATTAATGCATGAGCAGAGCCAAAAGAGAGATGTACCTTAATACTGCCCCATGAGTACACACTAAAAATATTTGCAGATACTAAAATACACTTAGCTGTTGCCTTTTGTCATGCTGTTGCTTTGACTTTAGTCACTTTCAGATGCACTTTGGTTTCTGATTTACTGGCTAACATGGTTGTTGATCGTACTCCATTGGAACGTTATTGTATGCTACATACATTACTCTGATTATATTTTTTAATTATCCCAAAGAAAATACGTGCATTTGATCAATCTGAGGAACAGCTTTAAGAGCTAAAAGATAGATTTGCATTATCTGCAGAAAGTTCTGAAATACTCTCAGAAGTTTGTGGTAAGGTGGAGAGGGTGGGAAGCGCAGAGATGGGGCACTGGCACTGCCTGTGGCCTTGGACAGGTCTGCTGCAGTACCTGCCAGACGGGTAACACCCTCACCTTTCACAAGCCCACACATGATGAGTTCCACACAAGCACAAAGTACTGGCATCATTACTTTTGCAAGGGTGAATAGGTTAGAAAGGAATTTGCTCTCTTAAATCAGTCGTGAGCTTGTAGCTTTCCTTTAATAATTTAATGGTCTTTTCTGTAGCAGAGGAAGCAAGGGTTCCTGTTCCCTCAGATGCAGCATGTACAAACAAGCACATACATAGCAAACCCACTGGCCCCACCTGTTCCTCTTCATCCTTCCAAGCACAAGGCAGGGGGATGCTCTGAAGGTCTGTCCTCTTCCTCCTCCTTGGCAGAGCTGCTGCAGCCTGGGTGGCAGCACTGGAGTTTCTGCACTGCCTTATATACATGTCACTTGCTAATGCACAATGCACATCCAGAAGCAGCCTTGGCCCCACCAGTCTTATGGCCCTTTATTAAGCAGCTGTGGAAAAAACTGCTTTCAAACATGTGTATGCTCCCCCAAATGTGCCATCATCCGTTCTATTACACTGTGCACTATAGGGTACATTATTCTTTAGGGAAGCTAGTTACTCAGCAACAAGATTACCTAATGCTACAGAAAAATCAGGGCTTAAGAAATACCAATTAAAAAAAAGCCCATCAAACAAGACACCCCATTATCCCAAATCAAAAACCCTCGTATGTCTGTGCCTCCAAACTCTAGACATATTTGGTGGCAGTGGTTTGATTTTATGGAAGCCTTGAAAGATCATTCAGTTTGTTCAAAAAAGTTGCCTGGCTTCCTGCCAAGACACCTGCCTACCAGAACAACCTCTCCGACAGCTCTCCTCATGGGCTGCTGGCTTGCCCAAGGCTGACACCACCATAAGGTCTGTGTGAGCTTGGAGATAAAGCTGCTTTTAGGACTTACATTTTCGAGAATATATAGCTCCAGCATAGCTTCCCCATGGGAACAACTCTGAAGCTAAGCTCCGCTGCCTGATTAGCATTTCAACATTTTGGAGCTCATTCCTCACATGAACACCACAAGATCCTAATCTGGTGGAACAGACTGTCAGGCAGCACAAATCTGCTCCTACTGCATCAACTGAGATGAACTGCACTCCAAACAATCCCCTTCCCAAAGTCCTGACTTCTGTGGCTTTGCTTTGCTCTTGATCCCTTTTTGGGCCAACCTGTCTGTGCCGTACACGATCAGGGAAACCTGTAAAGTCTGGGTGAACATCTCAGAAGCAGCTTGGATGTGTTTAAGGTACAAATGTGGGCAGAATGGAAGCTTACCATGACTGAGGCATGCAAAATACCCTAAGAGTAGGCAACACAATGAGCACACCTTGGCTTCTCCTTTGCCAAGTTACAATCACAAAAGCATCGGCTGTTCTTCCAGGCACTAAAATCAAAAGTACTGTGCCTGCACAACTATCCCCTGAAGATAAGCAGGCTCCTTTGTGGTCTCCCATCCTTAACACACCAATGAAGCCACACAGAGCTGTCCAACCCAAGGGATTTAATAGCAAGGCAAAACAAAACAGCGAAGGAAATGAGGCTGTTTAAGTTTTTCAATTGTTGGAGATGTAAACAGATTAAATGGGGAAATTTAACACTTTAAGCAGTTAATTCACAGAACAACCCTGCTTTTCTGAAATGAACTCCTGAGCCTTAGTGCTGTCAAGGCTGGCAGCAATATTACTTGGGCTCAGCTGCAAGTTTATTTCTATCAGTTATTCAGAGAAGTTACCTATTCCAAGGAAAACAAAACACATGCAACTGCCGCATGGATGGCAAGCTGAGATAGTTCAGAGAAGATCTATCAAGGCAGCAAAAATGGTGCTTCACATATATAGAGCCTCAGAGGATGGTGCTGTCTGGTGCTAAAGCAGCTCAAAACACTATCAAAAGCATCCAGTGAACTTTAAAAAAAAAAAAAAGGTATTATTTTTCCTTTAAGATAAGCTAATTAATGCTCTTACACCAACCTGTTAAAAAAAATCTTCTGATTAAATAACTTACTAAGAATAACAAGCAAAAGGGTACAGAAGAAGGAGGACAATATACAGTAACTTCAAATAGTTCTGATGGGCTGGGGAAGGGAAGAGGAGCCAAGCAGCAGCTTGATAATTCTACTAGTCTGCTTGTCTACAAGTCTACTCAGGCAGTGCAATAACAGCATAATGCCATATGCTACTGAGAACACACTTCTCTCCGTTAATGCTATTGGGTGCTACGTGTTTGTATTGTTCATAAAATGAGCTCTCTGGTACATATCTTCACATTTTCTTTGGATATATATAGTTTCTCCAATGACCATATTCGGGGCAAATGGATGAGACCTGTGACCACAGGGGAAACCTTACATAATTAAGAATTCATTTTTTTACATTCATATGTTGGATTTTTTGCTAGGGTGAACTCTTGCATCTTCATTAGTTTCTGCTGAGCTTCAATGTTTATACAAGCTGGTGGCATTATAATTTCAAACACTTCTTCAGTCATTTCTACTTATGGCAAAAGCCTGCAGAAAGGCATGCTGAAGAAGGAGCATGCTGTCAGAAAAGGCAGATTCTTTGCATACAGAAGAGTCTTCATCTCACAAAAAAATTAAGGGCCTGTGGCTAGGGTGCAAATATGCACAACTCTTATATATGCACAACTCTTCAAAGTCTATTATAAGGATTCACTCTAAGGAAGCAAAACTGTCTTTAAAGAAGTGATGAAATAACGAACAAATTTGAAAGACTAACATTCACAGAAAAAATAATTATTCCTGTTCTAGTCAGACAAGAACACCAATTCATTTTCTACAGGATCCAAATCCTAGATAACACTCTAAATCTTGATTTTGGAAGACACTAAAGTCTTCCCATGTTTTGTGGCTTGCATTAATCCCAAAAATTTGTAGTCAAGGTGACAACATCTTGCTTCAACCAATAACCACTTCTCAGATGGAAACCACAGTGCCTACATTCACCTCGTCTTCACAGAAGGAAAAGATATACTCCTCCTTTGCCTGTCATAAAATCTGAACAAGGATTATCTAGGGACAATCCATCTTCCAGAGGTTAATCATACAGGACTGTAACTGAGAAGATACCAAATGCACTCAAGGTTGTATCTTGGCAGAGAGGGGCGCAGTCAGTTGTGCTGTACTGCAGCAAAGCATGAGTCAAGGCAGTTCAAGTTGCTAAGGCACCCTTGCTAGTTGCTATGGCATGAGTAATGTTATGAATTTTTAGTTCTAGTTTGTTATTTTTCAAAGGATTGGCTTACTTAATGTAACATACTCTATCAGACATTAGAAATAAGCCCCACTTTTTCCACCAGCTCCTCCTTTCTGAAATGGGTCAGATGTTTATCTTTGTTGTCCAGTCTTACTGTCCCACACTTATTTTCTTGCATACTTTTGTGCTTCTGCAGAGAAGACAATTTAAAATGGTTGAGAGTAGCCTATGCAGTAATCCATTTCTATTTATTATTAACTTATCGTTTCTGTACAGCAAAGAGTCCTCTTGAGATGTGCGTTTGCTATAAAAAGCAAATGCCTTAAGAAGTATAAAATTACATATGACCAGTGCACATTTTTTCATAGGTATTTTCACTAAAATGATTATACAGACCACCAAACAGATTTTGTGGATTTCCATGGAATGCCACTCAACCCCACTCCAGTGTAAGTGGGCTGCCTGCCCCCTCCTAAAAACTGAAATTTTTTTTCAAGTACAAATCCACTCTGAAAAGCAATGACCTCATGTAGCTCCTTGTTTACTGTGCCTCATCGTGTCCATATTAAATTGTCTCTGTTCAGAAGCAAAGCAAATACTTTACAAAAAAATAAAAAAATTCTAAGACCCATGTAAACTCAGCCAAACTCATGGCACTCAAACCTGAGCTTTTCTACACTTCTATGTTAACACTGGTCCTCACCATGTGGCTGTGCACCTCTGACTTTCCTCAAAAAAGCCCAGATCTGTACAGCTTCTGTCTCTGATGGGTTGTAAAGCCTCAGCTGACAGAAGCAGGTAGACACTGATGAAGGTGAGGCACAGACAAGGCAGAGTAGGGACTGCTGAGCCTGTCCTGCTGTCTCCATCTCCTCAGGGCTCTGCCAGGAGTTCCGTTACTCTACTCAGCTTCTGATTTCTATTATTAAATTCATGAGAATTAAATCATATGGGAGGCCCCCAGTTCTCCACCAGCTCTTGCTGTGGTCATCCAGTGGCTGAAAGCTAGCCTTGCAGTAAGAGGAGGACAAGTGAGGTGGGTTGGCTGCAACATATGCCCAACCCTACTGCTCCTCAACCCTAAGCAAGCCACAGAGGACAGACCATAGCAAACAAACCTGCCAGGCTGGGGAAGTGCTGTTAGCAGCCTCACTGCCACACGGCTCCTTGCCTGCTCCTTCTCACACCCTGGCTGACAGTGTGGCACCTGAACAGCTCTCCTGGTTGTACCCAGTGACTTTGAGCACAGCCCAAAAAGCCTCAACCTCTTCCTACCCTGGTGCCTCACTGGTGCTTCAGTAAGCAAGTGCAGTCATATGACATAGGATTTAAAAATATAAATAAGATCATTGAAATCACAGCAGTGATATGAAACCCTACACAACAGAAATCCCTAATTATAGCTTCTGAACCTATGAAGTCATTTAATACACATATGTTCCTCTATGCTGCAAGAAGGTAAAAAAAGAAGACACGCAGTACTCATTACCATCCGCATAAGGAGGAAAGACAAGCAGACTTTGGAAGCTTTTGCAAATTCATAGTTTAGAAAAATCTGCATGAAGCCAGAACATCAGCTCTAATTCAGTTAAAAAAAGGCAGTAAAAAATCATAAGCACTTTGGGTTCAATTATAAACACAGTATTATTTGTTCATTCCACAAATGGACAAGTGCCACGCAGCATTGCAAGCCTTCACACTGTTTTGTTTTTATTGATTTTCCACATCAAAGTTATTTCACACACATTTGAAAAATACTTGCTGTTTCTCCTAAATGACAAAACTGAGGAATCTACTTCAGATGAGGAAGGAAGATGGCACACTTAGTAGGTAATTGTGCCATCACAAAACAACTACTTTAATCAGAAAATAATTCAAGAATAAAATTAGGCTTCCTATTTGTCTTCTAGCACTGCACACCCTGTGCAAAATCAACAGCAGTGTAAAGCACTAACTGCCTCTATTCAGAAGTCAAGGACGTAGCTATAACCCAAAATCCTGAGTAGGGGATAAAATACCGAGGAAGGAAATGCCATTTTTTCCATAAGCATTTCTTAAAATAGAGCTGCACTTTCTAATACATTGTGGACAGTGCAGAGTCAACAGCAGAACACTGCATTCAAATAATTATGAGGGAAGGATTTAAAAATATTTCAATCAATTTGGCTATAAATTATTTTAAGTTTTACATTATTTTGCAGTCTGTGACAGAGAGCCCTCCTATTTGCTTGAGACAAGATTTTGGAAAGCTTTAGACAGAGGAGATTTTCTGAAATTAGCTTGAAAATTCAGTTTCCAGGGCAACGTATGCAGGTCTTTATACATCAACATTTCTTTGCACCATTTTTATAAATGTGGTTGCTTGCTAGAATAAAATACTTTTTAAATACACTAAAGTATTTTGATCACTTTGATCCTTTTATTTTTCTTTGAAAAAAGCTAACCGTCCTTTCTTTTCAGAAGAATCAGATCACTAAAACTGTCAAATTGTTTTACTTCAGAGAGTCTTTATCCCAGAAATGCCTGCAGTGACACCCATGCACACAATATATTCCTACCAGTACCTAAGCATTTCTGGAATGTTTCAGTCCGCACCCCTTATTCACCAACCTTTTACTTACTTTCTTTTCAGTTTGCAATTAGGAGACATGAGTTTGGGTGTGTGGCATCCTGGGGGCCTGTTGGCTTATACAGAAAATTAACCCAAATTCCTGTTTCACAGTAGCAATGTGAAATTTGCTGATGCCCACCTTGCACATAGAGATCCTCAGTAAGTTTCTCACATCTACCAGTACATACACATCGTTTATAGAAAGCTAACCACACAGCTAACTATCTTCTCCATTTTAAAAGGGGTGGGGGGAAATCCCTTATGATGATTATCACTTCCCTCTGTGAGCACTCCAGAGGTGCTCTGAGTTGCTGCAGTGATGCTACTGACACCGGTACCTGAAACCATCAGCTGCCAGGAGGATACGTTTCCTTCTTCGATTTTAACAGTGGCTGGATCAGATCCTTGTCACGTGGAGTTATAGTGGAGTGGGCAGCACATTGCATAGTTACAACATTAGAACTATCTTAGGAAAAGGAGACCGAATGACTGTTACCTGCACATTTTACTCCCTGAGCAATGAGGCCCCACATAAAGTTGGCGCAGTACTCACACCAGTGCGGGCCCCTGAACGTGTGCACCTGGAAGACAGTAGCAGAAAGGAAAATTACAGAACATGACCCAGTTATTTCACAGACATCAACAGCTCTGTGTCTAAACAAGGAGAAATTCCTCTTCTTCAAAGGCACCACATGCAGTTGCTGGAAGCTTCCCTCTATCACCCCAGGAAAGGAAGACAGCAATGTAAGAAAGATTTAACTGCCAAGACTCTTGAAGACCTACAGGAAATAGAAGCTGTCCATCCCAAGCCATGCAGAGCAGCAGAACCATGTGGAGCAGAGGTGCAATGGCAGGTTGTAGCCCTTCTCCCACCTCTTGGCATCGCTCCATCTGGGGAGGATTTTGGCCATGAGCTGATGTTTTTGCAGTGACCGTGTTCACTTCTCAGTTTAAAATGTCCTCTGCTTTTTGCCATTCCCTCCATAAGGTGCTGTCTGAAATGTGTAGGGGGCTGCAATATTTTGCCTTGGGCAGAGGGTATCTTGCCCGGCAAAAATACCAGGGCTACACAGAAATACTGCAAATGCACTTAGGGATTTTCTAATTTAGAGTAACTCTAAAAGGAATTTAATTCTCTTCAGACTAATGCTACATATTGAAAATCCAAATGAATCTGGTAAACGGAAAAAAGAATTAACTGAACCAGGAAAAAAAAAATCAAAACTGAAGAAGAAAAAACCCAATGCTGCTTTCAATTCCAGCTCAAATGCTTATTACAAATCCTGCAGCCACCATTAGCTGTTTCTGATTTTATTCTGATAAAGTTCCTGCTGTAGGAAACCACAGGGTTCTTTACAGAGAAAAATCATTACTTCCTTAGCTAGTATAAAAGACTTCAAGCCTCTATTTAGGAGAGACAGGATGACAAAAAAAAAACAACCAGTAACCAATGATCATAAAGAAATTGAATTTGTAGTGAGATGCAGTAAAAATGCTTTAGGCTTACGTCACTTGGCTCTCCAGAGTTACTGAGCAGGTATCAGAGTGGGCAGTAGCCTCATGCAGCACACTGCCTGGTCAGATCAGCATGAAGCAGAAGAGAGAAACTGGTGGAAACGTGTGCCTGACATCCAGTCAGAGCTCTGGCTGCTAATAGCAAAAAGGCAAAGTGTCCTGACTGAGGGGTGAGCATCCCCTTGCTGCTGCATTAAGTAGTGTCTGGATCCCAGGCACTTACCTTGAACAAGTGACAACCCAGAGCAGCACCCAGCAATTCAGATCACCTTTCAGTTTTGGCCACGGGAAAGTCTGCAGCCTCCTGGACATTTGCTGCCCATGGGGGTAGCAGCAGGGTGGCTCGTCTAGGAAGTCACTCTTGAATTCGCCAAGTGATTCCCATGTGCCGAGCCAGGCTTGCACTGGCCCCCGGCCCTGCGCTGCTGGGTGGGGGAAGCATAGTGGTGCCAAGTGTCACATTCCTCTGGTGCTGGTACAGCCTGCCTTGTCCCAGCCGCTCCCCATCCTACCTTTCTCTTCAAGGTGCAGTGTGCTCCCTGAGCCCCTGCAGCTTCAGCTGACTTCTACAAAGCAAGTGACGATGAGACTCCTGGCAGCTGTAATCAACATTTTCTTTTTCTTCTCACCACAAAGATTTTTCACACCTTCTTCTCCCTTACCCACCTGCACTACCCACATCCTCTTGACTTGCTTTCTCACCCTTGTGGGTTTTTTTTTCCTCTCTGGAAGTGTTCCCTTCCCAGAATAAGAGCATTCTAATATCCTCAAGCAAAACATTGTGCTTTAATGGCTACAGGACTAACAGAACTTTGTCAGCTCTTTTCAATGACCTTTTCTTTTTTGAGAAACATAGTAAGAGACAGTTCAAAAGTTTGAGCAAAAAATATTTTTTCACAACACTTTTCATTTTTATGTTTTTCTTTTTTCCTTTTTTTAGTATTTTTGATTGTAAAAGAGGCTAAATTTTGTCTTGTTCCTTGAAATGCTGACATTTTAACTTCTTTCTTTATGCAGAACACTAGCATTTTTTGCCAAATAAAAAGAATGATACTATCCTGTGCCTCTCTGCTTGCTGATTTCAATTAATCAAATTCACTGAACGTGCCATTTGCTGAAGCATTTATAATGCTCTCCCTGGGAGCTGGGGTCCTGCCCTGGTCTCTCCAGCACTGTCTCCAGTGCTGATACTCATCAAACCTCAGGTGCACAATCTCCAGCCAGCTGTTGTTTTAGCAGTGAACATCCTTCCTCCTTAGCATCTTGCTCCCCACTGTGGTCTGTACATTTCTAGCTCTTCCTCACTTTCCCTAGGAACATTTCTGCATGGTCTACCACCTCCCAGATCTGCCACTCTAACCTTTTGCTTCCTGTCATTTTTATTTTATTATTAGGATTTTTTTTTATGTGTGCAGTTTCTTTTATGTTTCTAATAACTACTATCCACCGAGATTTAAAAAAAAATAAAATAAAAAAATATTTCCTTTCTACTACAGCCAGTTTCCCTTCACACCTCAGAGAAGTTTTTATGACTCATCATCAACTTAAAAATGACAGGGACAAAATAGTCTTTCTTCTTCCCTACCACCGCTGCAGGTACTGGTTGCCCTTCACAAGACCAAGACTGACTTTGCCTTTTAGGATCATCATCTCAGCATTACTAGCACTGTTCTCACATCCCATGCATCCAGGCTTCATCCAAATACTGAAATGCCTTTCTGTATCATCAGTTAAGAAATCAACTCCTCTGTTAGAAGATTTATCCAGAGCAATCTCAGCTTTACCCTGCCCCATTCAAATTATTCCTTCTTATCTAATCTTTCTGATTGCAAACTCAAAACAAATTAAAGGGTGAGCGTAGGCTTTTCTATGTTTCTCAATGCTCTATCTTGCTTCGACCTTTACCTGATATGGAATGGGAAGGTTCTCTGCCAATATTAATTACAAGGCCCAAAGGCCATAATGTCTTTCCATCCCCAGTGTGTACACAACTTGAGAGTTGAAGCCTCTTTTGGGATTTCTAAGCAGTGCCGGGGTGTTAATCTTCCCACTAGCACAGAGCAGAATAAGACATCTAAACCCTGCACTGGTCTGAATACATACCATCTCTGGAAATTAAATCAGACACAGGGATGCCAAAAAATATTGAAAAAAATGGTCTTCTGAGGTCAGAACCAATTCTAATCCCATTTCATTCTGCAGAGCAGGGCCTGGCAGCATGCTAAAAAGAAATGTGTTTGCATCCCTTTGCTAGTTCAAGAGTCAGCACCTGCAAACAATACTGCATTTATTACATGACACTGTTTAATACAGCATCCTGATTTTTATATTTAATTCCCAATTCTAAAAATCTGCCAGATGACTTGCTTTTTTTCAAAACTAAAACATCCTTTCCAGAAAAATTTCTGAAAACACACCCAGAAGAGTCCCAGAGATCCTGACTTAAATTACAAGGGGCTCCCTTCCCATTATAAAAAGAGCATCTGCCACATGCAGATTTTACTGTCTTATAAAAACGTGAGAGAGCAGGATTGCCAACTGTGACTTTATATCTCCCAACCCTTCTATTCTCACTCCCACACCAAAAATAATTTTCCTTCTCTTTCCACAAGGCTTCAGCTGTGAATGATTTTTTAAGAACAGGAAAATGGGCGAGAGAGCAAGATAAACTGGTTTAAAACTGATTTTGTAAAATTTCAGGGAAATATCCAACGTAAAAGAGAAATCTCAATTATTTTAAAGAAAAATATGTGTTTAAAACTAGATAAAACCATATTATTAAGCTGTCCTGCAAGTCTGAGGTAAGAGAAAAGTCTCATGTTGGTCTTACACTGAGGTATTTATATTTTAACTCTCCCACAACATCAGCAAGGTATAATAAACCTGTAACTACTGTAATCTTACATAGGAGGAGTTTTTTGCTTAGATTTGATAGGCATTTTCTTATACACAGAGAAAAATAGCTTAATTTCCAATATTAGTGTTACAGAATTTAACTTATTTTTCTTTTACATTAAATTAAACTATTTCTAATAAAAAAGTTTCAGGAGAACCAAATATAAAAAATCTGGTGGCTCTGATAATATATTATAGCACAAGCTGTGAATTCCTCAAGCAGATATCCAACCATTATTTCTCAGGGTCTATAAGTGTCACTGTTGAAGTTAGTTACCCATGTATCTCATAACTCCACTTATTTTTTTATGCTTTTAGTTTTTACCAGGCAGTTGTTCAGCTAGCCTTGATTGCTATCTGAAAACCAAGAATGAGCCAGCCGATAATTAGTATTCATAACTGAGAGACTGGCATTATATCCCTTGTCAAGGCAGGGAGGAAGAGATTGAGGAAGTATCAGCAAAATACTGTGCAAACATGATGTGAAAGAACACGATGGATCAGCAGAGCTTTAGCAAAGACACGCCCGGGAAGAAAGCAAGGCTGGATCTGACAAACTATGGATATACAAAATCAACACCAAACACAGAAAACAAAAGTCTTGGTGACAGTGTATATGAAAAAAAGCCCTCCCTCCTGAAAGGCTGCTGTCATGTTCTCCCTGAACCTCTCCATCAGGACCCTTACTCTATATAGAGCACTGTAGCTTCTCCCATGGTCCTCCACACTGAAGTGATGGTGAGAATAATGGAGTTTGGAAAATCCAGGCACTACCATCTGTGTTGGGATTAAATACATCAACTTGCAAAAGGATTCAAAAAAACATTGCTTATCTACCCTCTTGGGCTACCAGCATCCTGTGCTCTGGGTAGAAGCCTTGTTGGTGCTCAGGGAGGAGACTAAGCTGACCAGGGACTGAATAAACAGCACACAGGCAGCATTTGTACTCTGTGGTGCTCCCCAGAGGTACAGCTCTGCTGGATATATTGTCTTTCAAATTCCCAAGGATGATAGGACACGGCTGATCAAGGCTGTCAGCTCAGTAGTTGTACATGATCTGCAATTCCACCAACTGAATTCTGCCTGTTGGGATTCTACCAAGCTTTTAATTGGATATGGGAGACATCATAAGTCTCAATTAAAATGATGAACTGAGCGTGTATTAGCGTCTGTCTTCCTTGTCACAGTTAATCTTTATCAGGCACTGAGCATACCCATGTGGTACCCAACAGGCATGCCCTTTTCATCCATCCCTTGTCCAAGCAGCAAGCGCCTGGATGTGAAGGGTACAAAAGAATGTCAGTGAGAAAGTCAATTGACTTAGTCATCAGGTTATGGAACACATAATAGACAGTGCATGTATTACAATGATTAGACAGTGCCTCTAAAACGGGGATCTCGGCTACCAATATTCCAGTACAATGATATTCCTCCAGTGAGGCAAATATTGCTGCTGCTGAGTAATCTGAGAAGTGAAATGACTGCCAAGACAACCCACACAGCAGAGCTGTAGCTGCAAGAGTCACTTTTGTGCAAAGGTGTAATAGAAGCGACAGTAACTGATACCACTGGAACACACCTTCTCCAAAATGAGAGCTGACTTGCACAGACTAGCTGGGGCATTAACCATGGAGAGCCAGTCTGGGACCACCCCAAGGACTTTGTCCAGTAGCTCTTGAGAGGAGAGATGCTATCTGAACACTGCATGGTTCAGAGTGGGGAGTATAAATAGCATCATTATTGACAGTGGGGACACTGACACAAATGTTGAGCAGGGAAATCTTCCTCCAGGTCCTCACCACTTGGAACCTCAGTGTTGTCATACCTTATTTACTTCCTGCTTTGTGCTGATCACATCAGCAGAGATGGGAAAAGCTGGAAGGCATGCTTAGGTCACACTCTTAAGAGAGCTAAAGCAAAAAACTGGAGAACAGTAGGTTGTTGGCTGTTTTTGCTTGCAAATTCAATTAAAATGGCCACATCTCTTTCAGGATGGAATAGCAGAGTTTATGTAAACTGGTATCTAGAAACAGAAACATTATCCATTTTATTCCAGGCCCAAGTGACTTGATACCTGTGTACATGTAAAAAAAAATCTGAAACTAGAGATGAAAACTGAATAAAATCAACAGAATCAAATTGTGTGTATATATGTATGTATACACACATACTATATATTCTATATGTAATTATGTATGTGGACTATAAAACCCTAGGAGATTCCCAAATAAACTCTTTTGCAATGATGCTAAGGCTAATTTGGAGGAAAAGCTGTTGATGATGAGAGAGCATGATAGGTGCTATGTGCTCCTTGAGGCAAACTCCCAGTCCTCCCCAGCAGACCATTTATAAGCTTCACTGCAAACATGAGCTGGTCCATTCTTGGGGCTGTTCACATGGAATACTCACAGGATCCATATCTGGGGACTAATGAAACTACTGGTGGAGTGGGAAGAAGTTACAGCTTCAGTAAATCAAGGATTTAGAAGAAAAGCTTATTTATTTTTTTAAAACAGGAGCAAAGTTGAATGCGGGGATTAACACTAAGAAAACAGAAAGGGTTAAATAATATTGTGCTATTTGGAATCCGCTTTGGGAAAGCCCTGGCTTTTCATAAAAAGTAAAAAAGTAAAACTAACATTAAATAAATACCTTAGGAGACTAAAATCGATCAATTCCTAAAAGCTTTTCTGGCTTGAACTGTTTTATAATCCACTACAAGTTTCAGAAGCAACAACATAAAGCTGATGAGGTCTTCTCTGAATTTTTGTAGAAGTTTTTCTCCAGCATTTTCCTTGCCTTTGAATATTTGTTTCCCTCAAGTACTAGGAGTCTAAAAGAAACATCAAATTTCCTGAGGTTTTTCTTATCCGTGAGAATGTGCAGACTCTCCCTGGGGACTGTGCTAGAGGCATCCAGCTCTCTTTCTGAATATTCATTTCAGTGCAGTGACTCTTAAAGACGTTTTGAAAATATGTTCAGTGCCAGGTCTGTACCTAGTAAAAAATCAGCAGCCTCTTTTCAGTGGAACTATACCAATTTACCCCAAATTGGCATCTGCCCCAGTTACAAAGATCAGAAATAGAAATGAGTTCACGATAGAAGTCACAGAAAAATGGCTTTGCTTAATATAGCAAGAGTTTGTTACAGTTTCTGGTCTTTTAGAAATATTTCTTCTGCACTTTCCATCTCCTTATTTCCCAATATTTAGGCACAGATTTGCTAAGCAGCTCTTGTTAGAATAATAAGATTTGATATGGAAGTGGTTTGATATGACTATATACACCAGCAAACCACCCAGCACAGATGCAATGACACTGGTTACATCTGGGCTAGGGCAGGTTTCAAAGAAGTAATATAAATTTCACCAGCAAATTAACTCTTATTAAAATCAGCAGTGTCTCCATTAAAAGGATGCTTGAGTCTGTCTATATTGGTAAAGCCTATCAAGCAGAGACTGGTCCTCAGCTCAGCCTTCACTTTTTTGTGCATATTCAAGGCTATATTATACCTCAAATTATTAATGGAAAAGCACATTGTCTGTTCTGGATTTCCCCATTTGGCCTTTCAAATGGGTCACCATCAAGGGGAATGTCAGGATGTTGCTTTTGTTGAGGAAAATTAGGAATCTCAACAAACAAGACTCATCAGCATCTCTGCTGACTTGACTTAAGCAACCATGCAAAATCATCTCTCCTTTCTGGAAAAAGTGCTGGCCCGAAAGGAAATTATTTTCTGAATGTTCACCAATGCACCAACGAGCCTTGCAACTGCTGTTACAATTATTTGACAGTGCTGTCTCAGGCATTAGTAAGATAGCGACTAAAAAACAGCATGACAGTACTAAATAATGCACAGAAAGAGAGCAAAAAAAAAAAATCTTCTGGAGACATATCTGTTTTGTGAAGAGAAAGACAGAAGCTTGACAATATCCTAGGGAAAATGATGCATGGAAACACAGATTTCAGTCCAGCTCTGACAAGCACGGACACCTTGCTTCAGTGAAGCACCACAGCACTAATCTAGGCAGAACAGAGTGGTTTTATGCCGTGGACTATCAGCAGTTATGAAACACCCACAGAGTGCTCCACGACTCAAGTCATCAGGAACTAGAGGTCTCTGATGGAACACCTATAATCAGTCAAGAGAGATAAAAATTCCCTGGGGCCCATGAGTCACACAAGCTGGAGGGGTGTAAAGACCTTTAAGATGTTTTGTCCAGGCTTGTTTTAAATTTGCCAAGTGAAGGGGAGGTTACTGCATTAACAAGTTTCACTACCCAGGAGATTTCTTGCTGTTAATCTTGACTTTTCCCCTCTCCTTTTCCTTTTAAGCTATCATTCTGTAACTCCCAGCTAATGCTCCTCTTCTATGACTCTCCTCTTTGCCTTAAACATTTTTTAAGCATAATTTTACTGTGTTCTCCAACCTCACACAAACAGCAGGCAAGACTGTGTCCCAGTCCAAAGCACAACATCAGGAGGGGAGATGGTGCAGAAGTTGTTCCATGTCAGGCAGGGATGAACTTAGGGCAGAAGACTTTGTTTTTTTTTTTTTTAACAGAAAAAAACCCCAATGGCATGTAGGGGTGAGATGTAGAGATGAGGAGATGCAAGGAGAAGTCTGGAAGACTAAGCAAGGGGAATCTGGGAATCCTGTGTGTTTAGCACCCTAACTAACTCTGCCTCACTAGAGTGAGAAAAGATGGGGTAACTGTAAACCCCATTTGTAAACAAATTTAAGGTTCCTGCTGTTACTTGAAGCTCCTCCTTCACTGCCTATCCAGGAGGTGCTCAGCTGCTTCCTCCCCTTTAAAAGTATTGAATGGATCAAATACCAGTTACATAAGAAATCGTATTTTAATTAACAAGCTATCACAGTTGCTGTACTTTGGGGACAAGATAAGCAAATATGGCATTTATAGAGGTACAGGAAAAAGCATTGTTATTGCTATAGAATAAATTTATGGGAACAATTAGGTATAAATCTACTCTGTCCGCTTCTATGGAATGTCGCAGAAACTTTGTGGCTTTAACACCACTGGCTTCAGCTATACTCCTTGTCAGCACTTCAAAGAGCACACCACAGATCTCTCAGAGCTTCCAAATAGAAGATGCTATCGTTCATCTACATTGGGTGGAAGAAGAAACTTGAAAACCATCAAACATACACGTGTCCAAATACATGTGTACCAGAGAGTGTGGGGAGATTTCTCCGCATAACGGGGGAGAAACTGAAAGAGAGGAAAAGCCTTTCTGTGAAAGAAGTTGGGGCTGAAATTCTTAGGACGGTGAAGTGACTGTCCTGATGTGGTCTGATGATTCATTTTACATGAATAAATTCATTATGCTGGATTTCAGAAGAGTATACAGAGGGAAACCAAGAGAAATCAAGTATGCAAATAGACAGCCCAATCAACTGACACTTCATAGTCTTAGCTCACCTTCAAATCCCATTGTTCAATTAGAGATAAATAAAATGTTGTGTCAAACAATGTAGATCTCTTCTAGCCAATATATTTGAATTAACAGAGAATGAGTCTTTTATATTAGATTTATAGAGAACTCAGAAATATAGATTTTTTTTATAAATTAGAAAAAGTCCAAAAACACTTTAAAAAAATAAACTTTTTTAAACACCTAGCTCTTATCCTGAAGACTAGGCATTAAAAACTCAGTAAGATCTGACATTTATAAATCATCATCCCTTTCTTTACTTGTGAGGATTAATTAAGATAATTCAGCCACTCTGTATTTGCATTTCAAATATCTTCATGAGAGACTAGACCTCCCCAGCCAGTAGAATACCACAGAGCTGGAGGAGATCATTACTGGGCAGCTCTGCCCACAGAGCTCCCATCACCCCAGCTATCCAGCCTGCTCACTTCAGGCAGGAGACAATTCACATTCCATCAGATTTACATGAGTTTAAAACCTTTCAAAAATCCAGCTGTGTTGGCATTCTGAGAAGAACTGTCCTTACATTCCTCTTGCAAACAACCATCAGAGCAAAATGTAGCTTAACAGATTTAGTCATAAGACCTCTTGACAATTTAAAAGTAGCTTCCCATTCACCCCTTCCCTAGGTATCTGCACTCCTGTGAAGACCATCCCTACACTGGTCCTATGCCACCACATTCCTTGACTTGAACTTTGCTAGAGACAACATTCTGAGGGTTCAAACACAACCTGCATGTGCAGGGGCACAGTAACCTGAGGCCAAGCCTCCAGGGCATTTGCTAAGCCCAGCCACCTCTGGAGTGGCTGCTGCTCTCTTTTGCTTCTCCAAGACAACAGCACTAGTAGTTGTGCATTAATGGTTCTCTACTTCTCCCTCTACTGGGATGTTGAAGCATTTCCAGTACAAAAGGATTTCTAATCCCTCTTCATTTCTGTGAGTCGCGATAGGGCTGATCAAAGAAGCAGTCAGGAAAGGGTTAGGGGTCCCTATCTGTTGCCTCATGCCTGTAAAATGAAGAGAAGATTAGCAACAGAGGTACAAAGCAGAGTGTGTCCTCCTTTTGGCTGGTGGAACCTCTGGGGACAGCTGTCACTGTCGGTTAGCTGAACTACATACATTTATTTAATTTCTGGGTGGTTTTTTCTTGTTTTGTTTCAAAAGCCCAGGTTCAAGACTCTGGGCCTGACATTTCCTTCCTTGCCACATGGGTGGCATATTTGCTGCTTGGCAGGCAATTAGGAGACTTCTGCCGACATTTTAAATGATGACGTCTGTACACATAAGAAGAAAAATTTGACAGATTAAAGGAATAAAGGAGAGGAGCACATAAACTAATGATGGCCATTCATTTTAGATCCATAATGCAATAACTATGAAGGGATTAGGGTTATTCTTTTTAAAAATGGGATGGTGGCCACATTTAGATCTCATTACACCAGCAGCATTCCTTCAGTGCCTGATAGCTGCACACCTTTTATTGGATATGGGGTTAGCAAAAATTATCTGCGTGACTCCATTTCACTGACGTGAGAAAAGAATTATTTCTCAAAGTGTATTTTTTCTGGCAACTGCACGCATAAAGGGACAGCACTACAACTATTACAAAGAAAATCTGTGTGGAAAGTTTGTGCTGTAGCTATGACCTTGGATCAAACACAGTTTGTTTTCAAAAAGACTGGTAAACTCACATCTTTCAAACCTTTCAGAAACAGTTTCTGGAAGCAAAACAAATAAACAAACCCAAACAAATGAAAATCAGGTTGTCAGAGTATTTTCAGAACAGAGGTGTTCCACGCCGTTATTGAAAAGCAACTAAGGAATACAAATGTGCTCAAAATTTAAAAGTGTTATCCAATGTACACTGTAGTACATTGAAAAATTGCTGTCTGCTGGCATCAGAAAGAATTGTCTTCAAACTCTAAGGAACAAATATAAGTTGCAAGACATTTCAGATCTCTAGGACATCTCAGAAGCATGAAAAAATGCTCTGCATTTAACTGACAGCCAGCAGGAATATTTTATGCCAAGCGTTCATATTAAACACTTTTTAATATAACGTTTTGTGCATGGTTTTCAAATTCATGATTTATTGAAGTACCCAAGTCAAACAAAACATCCTGATCATATGAAGTTTCCAATTTTAGTGATTATCTGACCTCAAAAGCCAGAAACTCATTTAAATAAATCAGATGGATAATAGGTAAATAGACATATATGCACATATGTGTACTTTCACACGTGTGATAGAAATCAAACCTGAAAATAACAAATAATTAACAGATGCTTATATCATCAAAAGCCTATATTATAGCAATAACTTCCCTTTCTCCTAAAATTAATAAAAGCAGAAAGCTAGGGAAACCCTCTCACATATTAAAGATAAAATGTGGGCTTCAGGTGCTGTATGTGAAGTTTGCACCATCACCTGCAGGAATTCAGCATAACATAAAGCCACTTAATCTTACAAATAAATACTATCTATTATGCAATGCATTTGGCTGCCAAAAAGTTAAATTACTAAATCCTTATTAGATACTTATGACAGACACAGGCACAAAACATGTATATGTTTTATTGACAGGTCTCTCTTATCGAAGAGGATCATTATTTAAAATAATTAAAACAATAATTAGATGCTACATAGAAGGCTAAGTAAATTTTATTAAAACACAAGGTAGTTGCTAATGCCAGCAGCTCCACTAGCCCCATGGTATAAGCCATGCTGCTTTCAACACACTCAATTCATTAATACAGAAGAAAAGCCAGAAACTAAGAGAAATGCAGACCATCTGCTCAATCCAGATGCGGTAGCACACACTTCTTACCTCTAAAGCTATTTACCAGTGACAAACTGAGATAAGATCAGTTTAATCCTCTAACCACAGATCTAGATGATTTTTTTGGCATCGTATCATCTTAAGTAAAACTGAACTCTGTTCATTTGTATTGAAGGAAAACTTTGCCAGTTTTTCTCACCTTTAGCATCTCTCTCAATATAAACCAGTTCTAAATAAAACAGAGACCCAAGATATGGCAAATATTATTGACACAAATACATGCACGCAAGCAGTCAAAAACAAAATACTTGTTGTTCTTATGATACGTTCTAAAGATATCTCATTGATTTAACCAGCAATAAGATTTAATTGAAGTATTTAAGTTCCCAGAAAATCAAAGTCTGCATATATCTCATTTCCTTGTAATACGGGATCCATTTTAAAATACAAACGATAGCCCCTGTGACACAAGAAGAAATAAGTAGCATAATTTCTTACCTTGAAGTTATGAATCTTCTCGTATTTCGGAATATGTTCATTTTCTTTCAGAGTAGCTCTTCTGACAAGAGATGTCAACTGCGAATAAGCAAAGAGTTTAAGAGGTTGCCAGATTGTCACAGATGACTTCCGAGTACCCAGTTTCATCCCCAAGGCCGCTATCAATAAATCTTGCCGGCGACTCTCCTGCTTCGAGTTGTGCACTGCAGAGCCGTTCGATTTATGCCCTGACCAGCACTCTTTGGATGGCATGTTGGAACTGACGGGAGGCAGAAGAGCCCCCGGGACCTATCTGCGCCCTGAGTATCAGACGCGATGTGAAAAACCAAAAAGGACCATTTCTGGAAGCTAAGCCGCTCGGCGGGGCGGCGTGACCATGGCAGGGCACTCGCTCACCGCGCGGCTAACTCAGCGGGGCGGGTTCCCCGTTGCTCTGGGCTGGGGGGCTCAGGCAGCTTGGGCCTGCCGGTGGGCGGCTGGCGTGCCGGGCATGTGCGGCAGCGGCAGCCAGCGGCGGGAGGGCGCAGCCCGCAGCCTCTCCCTCCATCGGCGGCGGGGCTGCGGGGACGCGCGCCACGGTCTCCCCTCCCTGCCTCCCTCGGCCCACTTCAGGGGGCGGCGCGGCACGGGGCCGAGCGGAGCGGTACCACCCCCGGGGCGGGGGCCAGGAGAAGACGGCCCCGCTACCCCCCCGGCGGTCGAGCCACTGATGCTCCGAAGCGGATAGCGCAGCTCCCCGTTCCCGGCTGGCTCCCGCAGAAGTCCCAGGGGGGAGGCTGTCAGCGACGGATGAATCACGCACCGCTATAAAATGGCATCTCTTCACCCTCTGGGGGTGGGCGGCGGGAGGGTGTCAGGGCATTTTCGGATGCTCACATTGAAAAGCAGCTCCGGGGGACATGACTGCACCCGATCCCCTCCGTCAGACGGGAGGTAAGGTGGGTGCAGTTAATGTGACCCTTAACGCCCATCACGTTTCCCTTAATGATTTTTTTTTTTTTTTTTTGTATAAAAAGAGATTTGTCACACTCTCATCACTTAAAAGCCTCTTCTAGTAAGGGATGTGAATACAAATGCAACCCAAAGTTCTTCACACCACTCTTTCCACCAAAGACCTAAACCCCAAATTACTGTGTGCCCCTCTTTAGGAATTCCAAGACTAACATAAGGTGAATGACACACACACAGTCTCAAATTTGGCTGAAACACGAAATTTGGACACTAAAAAACACGCACAAGAAAGTGGCCCTTGCTAGTCCTCACACAACCACCAAAGCCTTAAATTCAGGAGCCAGAGAAGAAGAGGCTCAAATGGGAGCAGAGCAGACCCACGAGAGGCTGCTCCCCCAGTGCTGCCCAGCTCAGGGAGGCTCTCTTCAGCTGCACACTGACAGCCAGGAGCGGACACCAAAACGGCCACTCGACTCCTGATATTTCTAGTATTCTCCAAGCATTTGTGAATAGTCTTTGTTGGAGATTGCAAAAACAGACCTTTGTCCTGACTTCTTATGGCAGCAATTTACACTGTAGGACTGACCACCATACCAGCATTTCAGGCACAAGAGGCCCTGTCCATGTGCACAGCCTGCACAAGCAGCTAGCTCACGTGCAGCCCTCCCTTCCTTTGCCACAGGCTGCAGCAGCACAGCCGCTCACCCTTCTGCAGCAAAGGTATTTTTATCTCTCATGACTCAGTAACAACCAAAGACAAGAATGGTTTGTCGCAGGCTCCTGGGTGGAATTGGTGTGTGTTTCGCAGCTGGATCACAGTGCTACCATTTAGCTTAATCCTGCCAATACATCTGAGAGTAATGCTCATCATGAGCCAGATTTCTGTTCCCTTGAATAGGCCCCAGTACCTTCTCTGCTGGTTTTAAAAATCTGATGGGTTTCAGCACAGGATCAAGTTGCAGAGATTGAAGACCAACATGTGTGCTTCACCAACCACTAATCTGCAATGCAAGTTAATAGCTAATAATCGAAACACTGGCTATAGATTACATGGGATGAAGCTGTCAGGCATTAGCGGCTCATACAGGGGGTTTAGGATTATCTGGCTCAATTCCTGGTTTCAATACAAATAGAAGGCTGGTTGATCCATCCTACTGAGGAACACTTTTCTACCTCTATCTGCCTGTCTTGCTTTCAACTGCCCATTTCTGCTGCATCAATATCCCTCTCCCATTTTTCTGTACATAAGTGTAACACTCCATGGCAATAGGAGATTAAGAATGAGATGAGAAGTAAAACATGGCAAAAACTGTTCACCTCATGTATGTAAAGTGTAGGAAATAGTAGGAAATCAGGGGAGGAGAAAGCAGACATGCTTTTAATCTCATTTTCTCCTTTGTTTCTAGATATACCCACAGTTTAATTCCTGGTAACTATATCAGATTAAAGTCCTCATGGAACAAGGTGGATTTAAACCCGAAGAGCCATCCTCGCCAAACATCTTTGAGTGACAACAAATTGTGTATTTCTGGAAATGTAGTTTTGTTACAGAATTCCTTGGAAACCAAAATTCCTCTTATTTTTTAAAAAAGAGAAGACAAAAAAACAAACCAAAAAACCCCAACAACAACAACAACAAAACCAAAACAAAACACACAAAAAGAAATCACCTCAACTTCTTATTAGGAAATAAACTCTTTGACAATTGAGTATGTTGGAAATAACCCAGCAACTTTCAAGAGTACCTTCACTATCAGAATCAACCCTTGTTTTGTATAATTCCACTTAAAATGCAAGATAAAGAATTTTGAATTTTCTTTTAACTGTTGGGAAAGCGTATAGTTTGTTGTGGGTTTTTTTGTTTGTTTTATTGTTGTTTTGGGGTTTTTTACATACATATTCCTTAATTGTCAGCTTCCTTTTTCCTAATTCTGAATAACTGATTTATTTTTAATGGTGCTTTAGTCATGTTAACAGAAACTGATCTCTGGATCCTGGAAAATGAAATCTTAAGAATGCCAATAAAAGGTAAGCAAAACTACCCATCAGGGAAAGGTCCCATCTGACTACTATCATTATGAAAATGTGTTATAATCTAGAAAGTAGTTATAAGATTATTAATTTTAATTCTAACATTACTTTGTGTTACAGTAATCTAGCTCAGACTGCTTATTGGTTCAACATAAATCAGTTTCCCATTGTTCAGTGCAAAGCATTTTGTGCTGTTTATAAATATAGGAAATCTGGGCTCACCTACACTTACAGCTCTTCACATGTGCTATATGCACTCTAGTTGTGTACACTGGAAAGCTAGACTGAAAGAAAGTTAAAGCCATAGAGCTAGCAGCTGAAAAAAAAAAATATTTTGTCTTACATACATTTCCCCACCATAAAATAGTGTTGTAAATAAAAGTCATACAACTGCTTTCAGATGACATCATGTTGTAAGGCATATGTGCATTCTTCTGACATTGCCTAACTTTTGTAAGCTTGGCACTGCAAGATTGTGGTCTTCTTAACACAGTCCTCTTCCTTTCGAAAACCAAAATGAAGAATGAAATTTCTGTTGTACACACCTTCCTGACAACAGTTTGGGTCATCAGGCAGGTGCAGTTCTTTAGTCTCCCAGTATGTCAGATAATAATGTCAGAGAGAGCAAGCCACTGTCCTCAGGTAGACCTAGTAACTTGAGAGGTAAGTCACCATCCCCAAGAATAAACAAATGAAGTCACAACCTGGAGGTTCAACTCAAATCCTGCAGGAAGCTGCACCCTCCCAGCACACTCTCCTGCTCCAGGCTCTCTATGCAGCCGTCTCTATTCCCAGCCTGCACGTCCCAGTTTTTTTCTTCCACCCTTGGCTGGCTCTTCATTCAATGCATGCTCTACACCAGTAGCTCCTGCACTCCCACCCACCAGCAAAATCACCTCTCTATAGCACTTCCATTTTCCAACATTGTCTTTATTTTGCTCTGTCTGAAGTCTACCTTAATGGGGACAATTACTAGATACTGCTACCTGCTGGATGAAAGAGGCAGAAATCTGGAAAGTCTTGTCCCTTCCACTTTTCGAAGTAAAGTCTTGATTGTATTTTTTTTATTAATTCTTTGTTACAGACATTTGCAAGCATTCCATGTGTAGGGAGCAATATGCTGTGCAGACCCCAGGAGGAAGGAAACTGCAGAGCTGACTTTTAAAAATGTAATTTAAGAACATGATTTCACAAGATTGAGGTGAACTGAGAATGGAATAACTGGAAGCAATAGCTAACCAACCTCTCAGCGAAGCACGCAACCAAGCAAAACAGCCTCTCAATCCTGTACATTTTAGTCACTTAAGCACAAAAAGAACTAAAACCAGCAACATGACAACCTTTAAAGCAACACGACAACCTTTAAAGCAACACATCTCTTTAGAGATTCTACACTGTACATAGGGACTACAGGAAAAAAAAAACCAACAACATGGGGGGGGCGTGTTGGGAAGCCACAAAACACAGTAACCTATTTCAAATGTTCTCATGTTCTAAAACCTCAACCATAAGAGTGGTTCAGTCTAGGCCCTGCTGGGACTCTGCTTTCATTACTTCCCACTGGAGTAGCCCTTGAGGGTGTGGGAGAAACAGCTGTTAATTCTTGAGTACTATTTGCTCTCAGTGTTAGCTGGATAATGTATGAGTATTTTCCGATATTAATCTCACATAAGTCTTATTATGTAGACTCCACAGAATTGTTTTTAAAGTCATCCACAGCTTGCAGTAAACTTCAGTTAGTCACACACTGAAAGACACATTATGGAAGTTTAATCCAGTCACAGAATTAATTCAACATCGGACAAATTATCCTTCTAAGAAGGCAAATCAATGCATTCCCATTTGTTGAGTAATGAACTAAAATAAGCCCAGAAAAAAACAAAAAAAAAAACCAACAAACCCCCCCCCAAAAAATACCAAAAAAAAAAAACCACCCCAAAATTCAAGTCAGGTTAAGCTCACAAGTTCTAAAATGCCCAGACTAGACTTGATCAGACTTCCTGAAGCCACGTGCATTTCCAATATAATGGAGTGCTTAGTTTCATGACCACCTGGCTCCCCTCTCAAACACAGTATCATGTTTTCTTCCGTCTCGGGAATGCATGTGCAGTATACTGCAGGATTTTCATTCTCATATGGTATTTTCATGTTGTTATGACTAAATATGCCTTTATTGCTTCAGACATTATAGATAATATGATCCCTCTAAGGATTGTATTTTAATAATGATATTAACTAGAAGGTATATTGCATGCATTTAAAAAAAAAATAAGCAAAGACGATGACTTTAATAACATTAATGTATATAGCTCAAGAAACAAGATACTTGGCTTGCTATGCAGTTGCCCACTGTAGATTTTGTCATGTTCCGTTTCGTTGTATAGCTAGCTTAGCCAAATGTATCCTTCCTTGTCTGAACACTTTATGAGCATATTTTATGGGCTAAGCACATGATTTTCAAAAGCTAATCAGTCAGATTGTGAAACTGAGCCCAATTTCCTCAGTGCTGTTCTTGGTGGAGGTTTATTCCATGCTAAATATATTTTTTCCAGTCATACCTTTCACAAAATTGTTCCAAGGGGGGAAGGGGAGCCCAAAATTTTACTTTTTATTTAAAAGTGGTGATAAGCTGCTTTCATTTAATTTTCTTCACTTACAGACATGTTAATGCCAGGCATAGCCTCTGCCCACAGATACATGGTGTGAGCAGAAGGTAGGAATGCTATTAAAAGGCAAATTCAACCTGGAAGCTTACATCTCAGAAGCTGGATAGATAGGACCATCACACAGCCTCAGCCACCAGGACAAGACTCCCCTTGCTGCCATTCCAACACAGCCACATTTACCTGGCCCACGGACAGAAACAGGCTCCCACAATGCTCAAAGTATACTGGGATCCTGAGGCAACACACAATCCTGCTTTGAGTCCAAAGGTACCCACAGGGGAGTTGGAGTTTAAGACATAGTTGAATGATGAGAGCCTACTGCTGAGAAAAGATCTGGTTTTCGTGACAGTTTTCCAAATGAACTGGCTTCTAATTAAATCAGACTTTCTCACCCTGCACCCCCCAGTGAAATACTTATTGTGCATTCTAAACCAATGGCTATTTTTATTTTTGAATTTTCATTTCTGATAAAAGTGTTTGTGATTTCCACAGCAGGTAATAAATATTTTCTAATCTTGAATTTTAAAAGACGCTTTTAAAAAAAAAAATAATTTTTTCAATGAAAACCTTAAACAAATTCTGCCAAAGTGTTGGCTTGGTTTAAAGTAACGATTGTTTAAAAATGCCTAAAGAAGAAGTTCAAGTTATGGAAAAAATGTTGCCCAATACTGCTGGCAGAAATAACTGCATAAAAAGAAAGCTCATTTGTTACTGTACTATGCAATACAATTGGAGTGTAGCATTATTTGGGAGGATTTAAAATTTGCACTCATTACCGGAGAAGCCCTCGCAGTACCTTTGTTTTTAAAACAAGGGAACATACTCAGTAAAAAAAAAACAGTTCTTAGGAGAAGCCAACAGAAAAAGCTGTTTTTCTGTAGCTTTAGTTCTATAACCTACTGGTTACTGAGCTGAATCAGATCTAGGTCACTGGGCTTATTTTGTTGCTAGTAGCATGATGTGTTGTAGATTTGCTCCCAGCATTTACACACTTTGGACATGACAAGTCGAAACTGTGCACTGGCAAAAAACATCAACTGTGACTGTTCCTCTCTTTCAATAACCAACAAGACAAAAAACAATAATTGGTGTTCTAGATAGTGGCACAAAAGCAAGGCACTTCTTAGTGGCAAACAATACAGTTATTTTCTGAGAGAGGGACCTATTTTGATATATAACCTTGTATCTCATCTATTGCAAAAATAAAAATCTCACAGTACTTGCAGTACCAAGTTCTTAGTCTGGTTCTGGAGGACTTGGCTAACATCAAGTGACTGAGCTTTCAGTGTGCTCAACAACTGGCCTGCTGTGTCCACTGAAGAAGGGGAGGTAATTCTCAGGATTTCTTTCACACTCCAGAGGTACACTATAGAGTTGTGTGTTGGCACATGAAAACACACACAGGCAGGTACATAGATGTTGCAATCAATAATAGTGCTGAGCTGTGTTTTACAATCAACAGACTCATAGAATCATTAAGCTTGGAGAAGACTTCTAAGGTCATCAAGTCCAACTGTCTACCCATCATTATCATGGCCACTAAACCATGTCCTGAAGTCTACACATTTTTTGAATGTCTCCAGGGATGGTGACTCCACCACCTCCCTAGGCAGCCTGTTCCAATGTCTCACCACTCTTCCAGTACAGAATTTTTTCCTAATGTCTAGTCTAAATCTAACCTGGCACAACTTAAGCCCATTTCCTCTCCTCCGATCACTACTTACTTGGGAGAAGAGACCAACACCCACTTCACAACAACCTTCTTTCAGGTAGGGTAGAGAGCAATAGCTACAACTACATTATGCTGTATAAATAATCATATGCTTCCTCACAGCCTCATGTTTTGAGTGAGACAGTACTGTACTACCCGACTTTTGGAGCTCCTTCCTAGTCCTGGTTTGGTTCCAAGCTGGCTGAAGCAACAGGGCTCTTCCCTAAAGACACCAATGCAGGATGGCCCCATGGTCCCAGCCACCTCTGTTAAAGCAAGCAACTGTTCAAGCCCACTCTTTATCAGCCTGCTCACAAGGGACAAGATATAACTAACTACTCAAGAAAAGCCAGGCTTCTACCAAGCTGTGTGTCTCTGAGGCAAGATATGCCAACCAAATACCATGATAAAAGCTACAAAGAAAGCTAAGAAATGAGGTCTTTTCACTCCTAACTCTGACTGTGGTAAGGAAAGCAGTTCCCCATGACCATGAGTTCAAGATGAGGTACTGGACTCAGCAATTCTCTCCTTGCTTTGCAGCAGCTCCTTAGCACAACCTTGTTCTTTCCTAAACTGCATCAAAGGGAAACCCCAGTAAAATTTGCTAAGTACAGAAGGGGACTAGGAGCCAGTAGTGCACAGAAGATACCATCTCCCTGTTTCAGGAGGCTGGAAGTATCACTTTTCTTTGGGCAAAGCATGGCAGACAGTTCACAAGCAAAGAGAGAAACATCACAAATCACCAGAATTTGTCTCCAGTCAATCCTTCAGACAAAGCTTGTCCATAACTGCTTTGCTTTCAGTTCTTTTCATCTACCCTTTCACCCTTCACAGTTTGGTTTTTTGATTTTTTTCTAAACACTCCTTGTATTTTGGAGTACACCTGCTCCTTTGGCACATCCTCTATTTTGAATCCATTCACTTCTTCCTGAATAAATTATGTTGCTATGATACATGTGTTGTCACAGTTTCTTTCTTCAACATACTTTCAGTCCATAATCATACTTATTTAGCATAAATAAGACTAAAAGTGTAAAGTCTCACAATCCTTCCTTAATTACCACTTGATTTAACTGCATTAATCTGAAACAGTTTTTAACCCAAGGGAATACTAGAGTTGTGACATGGTCACACATTATTGCAAAATTTATAATGGTGAAAACCTCCTTATGGACTACCTCACTGCAGAAAAAATAAATGATGGGGTAACCTCCAGTGTCCATTAGCACTCCTTGCAGATCCTGATTATCAGTTTTGTAGGTGTAATTTTCTAAACTCTGCTCACATTCCCAGAAAAGGCTTGTTTTACATTCTGTTAACCAGTTTTCCCATTTTCTCATTTCTAGTTTTCAACAAATAGTTAATCTTTCCTATTTATTCCTCTTACTTTCCTAATTACCATTAAAAAATGTCTCTGTCATGAAAATTTTCATATAAGGGCAAGAGGCATCCCGTTTCCCTAGAGGAAGTTATAACTGTTAAAAATTCTTACCCGAGACAGGCACTCCAGAAACCATCACCTCAAATAGTTAACACAGCATCTTTGAAACAAATTTAAATAATGTCTTGGTTTGAAAACAGAATAATTTTGAATGATTCAAAATAGGGCTGGCAATTCAATTCTCCAGCGTAATTTTAGACTAAAACTACCTTTTGGGGCAGAAGCAGGCACTGCCATGTGGACAGGTTGTACAACTTCTGTTACACTGGATTTTGTTGTGGGTATTTTTGTGCATTTGTTTTATTTCCCAGCAAGTCTCTGGTTTCTTGCCATAAAATGTTTAGCTGATGTCTTCTGTTGAAATATACCAGTCCTAGGTTCCAGTCAGTACCTTAAAGATATGACATTTAGTAGTTCAGAGGCTCATATTTTGAGTATAGAGCAGAGCACATTGAAGCTAAAAGTTTGGGGTATAGTTCTACTTCTTAAATTTATTGTCAGAGAACAAAATTATTGACAATGAACAAGATGTTTATCCAGTAAAAAGGCTTTCTTCTTTCTTAATCATATTTCTCTCATCTCACAAGGCTATTTTTTATTTGCACTGCCAACATCAACTAGCATTTCAAGGGTCACTGCTAATAAGATTTCTAACACTAAGGTTGTTTGAATTTTAACGATAAAAATAGCCCAAGAGAATCAGTTCATAAAAAAATTATCCTGTAAGGTCTCTCAGCATTACCAAGTTGCTGAGCAGTAAGCCTGTCTTGCAAACTCCACTGTGTGACAAAGGTGATTGGCAGCTTCCAGGCACCAGGCTTCAGTGCTGTGACAAATGCTAGCAAGGATTTAGAGGCTGGAGTGAATGAGAAGCTGTCACTTAAGAAACTGAGCACTTCCAATTCCGTGAGCGATAACAACACATTATACTTTTTTTTTTTTCCATTTTTGTGCATTTGTATTAAATACATTGTTACTCTAATCATCAGCCAATTCATAGAAAAGCTTGAATTCAAAAGTAATTCACTATCGTATTAACTTTGGGAAATGCTTCAAGACATTTCCAGCAATGTAAAATTGTCAGAAATCTTCAATGAACTATAGGGTACATGATATAAAGCACAGAACTTAAAATTTTTTTTTGCCATTACATGCAAAATGGAAATTGGGAATACAGCCTTTCATATTTCCACAGTATTCCTCCACTCTCCTTTCAGGAAGGGGAAAAGCTGCTTGCCTCCAAGTATAAATACTCTAATTCACACATTGGAAATAATAATAAAAAAAAATACTAAATCACACGGTTTAATAGAAGACATTATGCTCTGTGATATTTGCTCTAATATTCCTTAGGCAAACTATTTCAAACTGCCTTAGCCCTAACCAAATGCAATAATAACCCCCACTAAAAAGCAATATAGCCCGACTGCATTATAGAAACACATCATCCTGTAGTTATCTTGGAAATTGTATGGATTTGAGGAATTTCAATACTAAGATGATGAGGAGATGAAGAACAACTGTTCATCAACTGAAAAATTTTTCAGTGTGATATTCTTACCTTGCTTAAACTTTAGGACTGTAGAAACAGTAAATACCAGAAGCAACATTGTTTCTAACTACTGATACCATGCAGACAAAAAAAAAAAAAAAAAAAAAAAAAAAGTTAAATATGGAAAGTTTAATGTTCTTAATGATCAAAGAAGACTTGCAAAACTGTCAAGAGTTGCTGTCTTTGCTGATGATGAGTGTGACAGGTTTGAAGTAGTAAGAGAAAGCAGTTTATTGAGCTTAGTAACAAAACTGCTCTTCCTACTTTGTTCAGAAAAGAAAAACATTCAGCTAGAGAATGAAACTAAACATGAGAAGTTTATCTCAAAATATCTTTTGCCTTGTGAAAGATTAAAAGGATAGAAGCAATTGGGGTGGGTTTGGTTTTGTTTTTTTTGTGTGTGTGGTTTTTTTGTTTTTGTTTTGGCTTTTTGTTTTGTTTTTTCTTTTTTCTTTTCACAATAATACTTTGTTTGGGCACCTCTAACTACTCCTCTCTCTGCTACCACTTCTAAAACAAGCATCTCACTCTTTATGGATCTTAATGGTCTGGTAACCGCTTATGAATGGGCAATCATTAGTGCAAAAAGTATAAAGCACGAGACATGTTCATAGCCGAAGGTGCTACCAATGCCACTTTTTGCAGCCCCAGCTTTTCCTTGGGACTCTCATATTCAACTAGTCACCAGATCTGACCCTGCCTGATTTATGAGATTAGACACAACTGTAGCCCAAGGTGATTATCACCAGCTATACAGTATCAGGTTATAAAGTCTAAGTGAAGTAAAAAAATTGTAAATAACAAAATTATCCTTTTATAGGGCTCTTAATTCAACAGTCTAGTTTGTTTCCTGTAGAAGTGATCAGTATGAGAAAATAATTAGGAGATGCCAGATGGGAGGAGGAGTTAAAAAAAAAAAAACAACAAAAAAACAAACCCACAACTCACACAGCTAAGGAGAGAGAACAACAAATGAGGGATCTGCCAGATAGCAACCCACCACAGTCCCTCACAGGGAGGCTCTTTGCACAAACAATGAATGACAACCACATGCCTGCTGTAGAGACTGCTCTGAAAAAGATGCACCTTCTTCTTTCTGTATCCATTGCATAAAGTCAAGGGCAACCACAATTAAAAAAAAAAAAAATCCTTATATATGGCTATAAGGCTTCCTCACCATCTATCTAGGCAGCTTTTTTGGAAACCTCAAGTATAAGGCTCATAGGGCAGATATGCATCAGATTCCTACAGCATATTAGGACTGAAGCCATGACGAATTCTCTAGTGCTCATCAGCAGTTAAGCTAGACCTTCTGTGTCCCATCCACTAAGATACACCAGGATGGGAAATATCTCTCTCCTGTTGAAGAGTGCACAAAGAAAGCTATCCTCTTTGGCTCTTCAAGAGCGAAGGGAGATTCTTTCCTCACTCCCTGTGATCCTTTTTTCATGAGCCTATCCTAGTTAAGAAGGAAGGAAACTTCTGCCACTACACACAAGAGATGCTAACGACTTTTTAGAGGTCACAAATAATGTAACCAGATCCATCCACCAAGCATTAGAAACCCTGGAAAAAACTATTGGTGAGGACTTCACACTGATTTACCTCCCAACACTGAGAAACACAGGAAAATAATAATAGCTTATTCATTGCTAACAGCTTCATTTTATCAATAACAACCAGTATCCTTCAGATTTAACTGCACAGTCACTGTACTGCTTTACAGCCTTTTTAGCAGTTAGGTACACTATTCATCTTACAAAGGCTCTATCAGGCACAGGGCATACACTAAGGGTAATTATTCCCTACAATTTTGCTGAGGGTCTTCTCTGTGAGTCTGAGAGTCAAGACCCTTCCATTTCACATGGCAGCTGCCTGTCTCAGCATAATTAGACACTAGACTTTCTGAAGACTATATCCATATCTCTCTCACATGCCAGATCATAAAAAAGCCACACTTAGGTAAAAAAGCAGAAAGTAACAAGAAAAGTCAACTCAGCAAGCCGTGAAGTGACTTATACCCATGACAAAAGGCTGAAACAAGGATGCTGATCCTCAACTGTACTTACCTACAAACTGGAGGAAGCCTTTCTACAGGAGTAGTAGCATTGCAACAGGACACACACTGTGCATTTAAAATGCAACCTGACCTAAGCCACCCCTCACTGCAGTTTGTGGAGCCTTATTTATTTTGAACCTTGTAATACTAGACCAGCAATATGCAACCAGGCTACCAACACAAGCAGGCCACTTTCATTTCACATGAATCCCGCATGTTATTGTGTGAGCATTAAATTAATGTGCTTTGGTGGCAGAGGCAGGCCCAGAGAGGCAGGCAGGTAAGGTTCTGCATGGCTAACTGGAATCAGCTGGGATGCCATTTTGTAAGCTGCAGGAACTAATAAAGCACAGCTGAGCACTGACCAGAGCTGGCAAGGAGAGAAAAAAAATCTGGCCTAAGAAAAACAGGAGTGTTATGGGACTATGTTTAGCACTGGAGCTGATCTACAGGTCCAGTGAGACACCCTTAAATACACAAGTCTGGCTTGGTAATTTATCCTTTATAAGCAGGAGATACTGACAAGATAAAAAACAGACATTCTGTGACCTGGGGATTAAATTACCAAAATGTATGCTCATTTGGAAGCTCCAAAATTAAAAAAAATATTATATAAACTGATCTTTTTTGTGTATCAATTTTGTTGCAACACTGAATATAAATAAGGGCTTAAGTTACTCTCAGGTTATGAATAGAAAAAGCACACAGCAGCCTGGAGAAAAGAATTTTATCTCTGCTCATGTCTGCTTACTGGACAGCAAATGCCATTAGCTCTCCTTTCTCAGGTCTTAAGATACAAATAGTTAAGCTAAAAACATATATGCTTATAAGAAGTCATTGTAACTATTTGCAGTCGTAGCTTAAAATGTATGTGCCATATATAATGACATACATCCCTACTATCATAAATATTAATGCACAGAAAGGGAAGATGAAGACAACTGAGGCTGGGGCAATTTGCAGAGTATGACACTATGGATACGTTGGAGCAGGTACCTAGGAAGTAGGCTTGTCTTTCATCCTGCCAGGAACCTTCTTGGTATTGACAAAATTGCCTGTGCTTTGAAGTTGCTGCTGAAAATGGGCTATGCTCAGAAGAAATAGAAGTTTTTGCCTTCCACTGAGTTATGTTTTATTTATAAATTAAACTTATGGAGTGATTGTCATGGACACCCGCGCAGGGACTGGAAAGCAGCATTTGTGAGAAAAGCACTGACAATCTCCTCAAGTTAATCCATGGGATTCTTTAGTGCTATGTCTCCTCTGTCTTTAAATGCACTTTAAGGTAAACATTTAGTAGTTGTACTTTAAAAAACATTATTCTTTGCTGCTTCCCTTGTTATAGCTGTGGTTTGTCTACTTTTTCCATTAGACACCTGTCTTTTCTAATTAAATTAATTCAGGTCAATAGAAATATACAACTTCCAGCATCAAGATTTCTTTACTCACAAAGTACACTTTCCTCCCTGATTATGAAGACCACATCTTATTTGTTCCTATTAGTCCCAGCACCAGCATCACTGGCCACCAAAAAGTGTTATTAAAAGCTGACTTGCTCTATCTCAGAACTTGCTAAGGGCTTGTGCTTCCAGAACAGCCTACTGTAACTTCCTCTGCTACATATTTTGGTGTCCTTTCACTGCAGCTAAAATTAACCTTGGTGAAGGAAGGTTTAAAATAGATCATATAATAGCAGAGGTTATAAGGGACATCTGGGGAACATCTAGTCCACTCTTACCTGCTAAAGCAGGTTTCCCTAGATGAGGTTGCACAGGAACACATCCAGATCTGACTGACTGATTTGACTGAGAGCAAAAATAAAAAAGTAGCAGTGTCATTACTGAAAATACCAGTGTCAGTTCAAGGTTGGAAAATGAGACTGCTACCTCTGTGAACTGCTGTTAAGTATGACCCTTGATTTTGTACATGGAGGTTGTTATGAATCTGTTAAAAATATACACAGAGATTGCAACTAACTTTGTGATCTGAATTATCTTTGGAGGCAGGCTTGAAAGCATCTTCCCTCCTAAAATGACACAGATTTACATTTCTAGGGCTCCTTGCACGGGGTTGCAGACAAACAGCCTTCATCACTATGGAGAAAAGAACAAGGTATCACCACTAAGGTAATTAAAAATAGAACAAAAGAGTGTTTTTGTTGGGAGATTGCTGCCACAAACCTTCTCTCAACTCTTCCCATCTGTATGAAGTGAACATAGTACAGTATGGAAGGGGTCTTTGGTTTGCAGCCACTGAAGTTTTTTGAAGAAACAGCACTTATCACCAAAGTAAACATGAATAAATGTGATTCAGTTGCTGTCCTATTAACCTCAGCATTTCATTCAGAAAGACAGTATAATTCATAAGTTACGATCTAATTTTCTCATAACAAATAATAAATTTTGAATAAATCACTCACACAACTTGTTACATTAATATCTCAAAAGCATGTCAAAAGGAAAATAAATAATGTTTTGCAGGGCTTTCAAGAAGGACTTTGATATAGTTAGGTGTTTCTTAATTTTTGAGAGGCAACACATTTATAAGGTATTTAACTGAATCAAGCCATTTACTCCAAGGCCATAATTACCTTTTAAGAGTGAAGAACATTCAGAGATCCATCAGTATTCAAGGCATGGGGGAATAGTAAATTTTGTGATACTGGGTATTATTTGCACTTCCACGCTAGGCCATACAGACTGAATCCACATGGGAAACTCTCTTTCAAATGCATCTTATCCTCTGTTAACAGACAGACCACAGCGGCTGCACAAATGAGTTCTGAACAAGCTGCAGACTGTTTTGGGAACCAGCACTACCATTTTAGCAGAGCAGCTAAAATAACTATTCAGGGCACTTGAGCATGACAAGCAGTCTCCTGCTTTAAATCTCCACTCCTCCATTTATCTCTAACTATCAATTATTTCCTAGGTTATGAAAATCCTAAATCATTAGCATGGAATTTTAATTTTTACTATACACTTGTATATATAGGAAGCAGTCAAATTCCTTTTGATAACCAGTGAAGCACATGCTGCATGCTGGATTATATTCTCATGCATTTCCTATTAAAAACCTGCATGACATTGTTGTCTCTTTTAGGACTCATTAATTCTGAGTATTGTGGTTTGTGTCCTACGATCTGCATAATTTGTCTTTTCCTTTTTAATTTTTGTTTTTCCTCTTTAAATCCTTTCCTTTTACTAAGGCTCCTTTTAAAGGTATTTCACATCACAAGTCTCCCAACAGATGCTGAATTCTTCTACTATAAATTAATTGCTGAAAAAAGTAGGAAACAAATAAAGTATTATTAGTGTCTGCTGGGAGGCATCAAGTGCTTGTCTGTGGTGTTCCCTGCTACTGCCCCAAACCAAATCTAAGGCCATGTGAAGTGCTCCTTAGAATTTCATACTCAAGTGTGGGGTGTGTTCTCTGGCTGCCCAGTTCCCTCCATCTGATTTTACGGCAGAAAGCGACACTACACTCCCACCAGCTGTTGCCCACTCAGAGCCCGAATGTCTCTCTTTTCCTGCTTCTGAACGGCTTATCTTTCACACACAGCACCCACACAGCCTTGGGCAACAAGTCACAGGCACAAAGTTTAGATTCAGATCTGAATAGCTTCAGAGTCTGCAGATCTGGAAATGTGTTTTGACTCAGGATGATCAGTGTTCAAGACCCAGACTTATTCCCCTCTTCACCAATGAGGTGGTGCGCCTGTAGTGAAAAGCCATGTGGCTACAGTATAAAACTGATAAAGACACATTAACTGCCAAATAGTATATCCTGCAGAAATTTTCACCCTCACCATGGGGCTAATGGGCTACTCTTATAGGACACAGATTTTGGTGTTTGGATCATACACAATGTTTTCTTCTTGTTGGATTTTGAACAATTTTCTTTGCATTCTTTGTCAGAAGTGCCAGTGATTCAGTAATATTGTGTTTATATTGAACAACAGGAATCACTTTACCATCTCTCCCGTCAAAGAGAAAAAAAACCTACTTGACCTATTTATAAATGTCCCATAAGAAAACTTCCTTATTCCATGGTTAAATGATTTATCATAAGGCAAATACTATGTTATTACTAATTGAAGTTTTCAAGTAAATATTAGTAAGAAGCAGAAGCCTGCACAAAAAGGGTAAAATACTTCTGAGCAATTTAGAAGAGGATATACATCTTTTTCTTATATAATTATGATTTCACCAAAGAAAGCTTATAAACTACCAGAGAGATTGACCCTTCTGTTTCTGTTTAAATGGAGATGTACTCTCTCCTGAGTGTTCATTCCTTGCTGCTAGTATGTTAACTTTTTATAGCAGGGAGGCTTTTAAAAAAGCTAGACAAATATTTCCTATAATTCAGTGCTTATACTTTAAATGCAAATTATTTGTTGAACAAGTAAATATCTCATTATTTTGATTTCTTAAAAAGAAAATTAACCACCAGATTTGATTCAGTTATTTGCCTGTACAGTTCTCCAGCCAGTTGGTTACATCCACCCCACTGAAGTTGAAACAGCTCTCCCAGGCTGTCAAGGTGACAGCTTTATGAGTGTCCCAAGCAGTGATTGGAGACACTTGGGAAGCCCTCTGAGGTCTCTTCTCCCCATCACTCCTACATTGCACACAGCCATCACCCATCATGGGTCCAGCAAGGCCACCGTTGTATCTCTTCCTCTTCCCATGCTCCCCAGATCCTGTGATTTACAGCAGAGGGAGAAAGGAATTGGCAAGCCTTAGCTAGACACTGGGCCTTGTTCCAAATGCTTTGATTGGTACTGGTATAGGGTGTTGGTCATGGGGTTGAATGTCTTATCCTCCCTGGAGATTTGCTGAGCGAAGTGACACTCAATTCTCTGTGACATCTTCCAGCAAAGACCCTGACAGGTATAAAAGCAGCAAAGATGCCATCTCTGTGCCATTCTGCAGTAAAAAGGGTCACACTGTGCCTTCCACGTGCAGCCATGGGTAGTAATCCCAACTGGATAATGACTTGAAATTAAACTGAAATCTCCACATGTAACTATACTGTAATGGCTGCGTGCCTCATTGTGTTCACATCAACGTGGTTCCAAGACAAATAAAATGAAAAGGCTCAAAAGCTGGGCTTCAGGCCAGTAAACACCACTGGTGTTGAACTCTGTTGCCGATGAAGCTACTTTAGTTGCTTAGAGCTTCCATACAAATGATGCAAGATGTTGCAATTACATGAGTAACCTCTTTAAAGGTTTTTCACCTAAAATTTCCATCTGCAAAAAATATTTAATAGTTCTTGAGCTATTTAATGAAAAAATGTTTCAAAGCAATACTTATACCTTATTGATGGGTCTGACATAACACTATATAATCTATAGAAATACCAGCATTCTTCAATAACAATAATTGAAATGTATTTACTATGAAAATGTTTTCATCAGTCTAAACATGTTGTGACATAACAGAGTTCTGTTGTCACTTGAATGCTGCTAAATGCAGGAAGAGTTAATTTCACCAAAGAAACCCAAAGCAGTGACTTCCAGAACTGTTACAGAAGATTTTTACCCAGGCTTTGCATTATAATGAACTCTCTATGATAACATGCAAAAAAATCCCTTTGAAACAGCACAGTGCAAGTCAGTGCCTGTCAGGAACTGTAACTGGTAAATTACCTCTTTACTACTTGTACCTAACAGGCAAGAAAACAGATATCTAACATGGTCAGCTAGCTTCAATATCCCCACCAGTATTTCCTTCTGTCAAAATGATCTGATAGCATCAAAGATTCATACTTCAAGTTGGGTGCTTCACTCTTGGCAAATTCAGTGCATATAACAGACTCTGCTGGAGAAGGATTTGAAGGACTAAAGCAATGAGCCTTCTCTCTCCATGGACTCTATACGGAGCTTAGTTTCACTGTAATAGTTGTTTATTTTGGAAATGATCTGTGAGACTTTTCCTCCACCTCAAGAAAAACTGAAATCACAGGCATATTTATGATTTGAAAGACAATTAATGATCCCAACTAAGGTCAGCATTTCTTCTAAGCACTGTAAGCATATTAGATACTCCTATCATCATCTGAAGTTTGTGAAAGAGGTATATCAGACTATTATACATATAAGAACACCTACACATACATGAAAATACATTTTAAAATGACTTTACATGTCAGCTGTTCAATAAACAAAGTATTTAGTTTAACAGAATTGAATTTATGTTTACTTTTTAAGTTTAGTCTCTGCCACACAAATGAAGTTTCAGGCAGCTGCTTTGTCTGCCTGATAAGTTAAAAACCTTTTTTCTTCTTTCATAATCCAGGACCTAGTTAATTCTCAGCTGATACTGCAACTCTCTGAAGAGAGCAATCCTCCTTCATAAGTCTGGCTGAGGCCAAAAATAGCTCTGTCAGTATCTGACAGGCTGAATTTAGCCAAGTGAAATGCTTTAACATTTTATCAACTTAATGAACAGGCCTATTTGTAATGTAGACAACTCTACTGTTACTGTATGCAGATTGCTGGATAGATTATGGAATGCAATTGTTTGAAGAATGCTGACAATATTAAGAAATATAATTTTTGACTAAAGGGCAGTGTAAACAGATATAAGATTAAATATTCTTATTCTTAGCCCTTGTGAAATACAGGAGTAGCTTAGTGGTAACATCTATAACTGAAAATACCAGAATAAAGAAACTTCACAATGATAAATAACTAACCTCCAAATCACAGAAATTTGCAATATGCAAAAATCATCATTAAAAGTCCTACAATCAGTTTAAATTTTACTATTAATACAACACTGGAAATAAACATGTAAACTAATTATCTACAGATACTTTTAGCACTTTATAGTAGATGGGGAGGGTTAAAACTACAAAATAAAAAGTCTAACAGAAAAAAAGAGTGTGGGTTAACAATTGCTTACCCTCTTTTCTGCTACCTCATCCTCTCCTGTAGACTCTTTGCCATCATGTTCATCTCTCAGGCTTGGCATAAGTTTTTTGTGTGCTGGCTCTCTGTTTAAAGTTGTATATCCTATGTGTTCATAAATTGGATTTATTGTCATCTTGGCAATGTATTCAGCTGCTTTCGTTTCAATATAAAGAGTAATCAATCCATCTGTCACCAGGTCATGGATGGACTCAAAACGTTTCTCCCCAACAAAGTGTTTTCCATCGTAGTAGAGTCTGAAGTTTCTGGTTTGACTTCCAAATCTGCCTCAATGAAATGGGAGAGGTTTTTTTTAAAGAACAGTAAGCAGAATAAAGAAGAGTAAGCAAGCCTTTGCAAACAATAAAAAACACTTTATCACTTAACGCTGTGACTATGCTTTGTGTCTGGTCCAGATGAGAATGAAGATTCAACTACTACTTAGCACAAATAGGAAGGACAGAACAGCAACAACTGCTGATAGTTAAAACAGTGACTGTCCCAGAAGGAGCTGTTTGTTCTCTTATTCTTTTAGGCCCTTCATTATCCCGTGGAAAAACAGAAAATTACTTCACACTCTGTATGGCTTTTTTTAGTACTTTACTACTGCATGGCTGTAGTCAGTTTGCTTGGCTCTGGTAGGAAGAGATCTCATCACAGAGTCCTCTATTACATCTGATCAATACAGAGTTTTGATGCAGTCTCCGACCTCTGCCCCCCACGCTTGCAGGAAGAGGCCGGTTGGGGGTCAGCTGAGCTTTGCTGCCAACAATGACACCGCAGCACAACCGCTGCCAGAACTGGAGCGGCACAGGACAAAATGGCACAAGGGCAGGCATTCTTTAGACCTGGCTGAAAGCCAAGGACTAACTCTTCAAGCTTTGTACAAAAGTCCTTCTGTGCTATGCTCGTTAAGTCCCGAGCTCGAAGCAAATCTTTGTCCTGTAGAAGATGTATAATGCAAGAGCTATCTGATGCTAGCTGTTCTAGGGGTGGGTGGAATGGGATTTCCAGACAGGGTCTTAGAAACCATAGGATATGCCAATTTTACCTGAATATTAGCATATTTTCAGAAGCTATACTTTGAATCTGCAACAATTTTCTGCCTTAAAGCAATCTAAATAATGAAAGCACACCGGTGTTTGCACTTGGCAACAACCAGTGCATTTCCTGGGGAGAAGACGGAGGCAATAAGCTGCTTTCACAGCTCAGACCAGTGTTAATTCCTTGGCAACATGGGTGGCTACTTAGGGTACTGGGCCTCCTCATGAGGTCAGATCTGCCAAATAAATATTAAAAACAAAACCTGAAAGGATGGATTGCATTATAATCAAATGCTTCATAGAAGATGTCAAGGAACAATGTAAACACTGGTGCTTTGCTAAAGTAGCTCCTTTTCAGGGGAAAGCACAATTTTAGACCTCTCCCCAGGTGAAATATTGCACTTCTTTTACAAACACAGGCAAAAACACTTACTATGTGATGTGTATTTTTTTTCTTGTGTTCTGAATCGAACAGCCATACCTTCCAATCCTATCAATAATCCTACAGTGACAGTAACTTTGGGAGCTGCTATTTTTTACATAATGTTCAAACATGAGAGGGGCCCCTCAGGAATCTGGGTCCGGCCCAGTAAGTATAGAGGACACAATATGTAGGTAGTACCCAGGCATTTTACTGGAAATTGATTAGTACTTCTATGCACATTTTTATGACACACAAACTAGAAGTTCACAAACTGAAAAGCAAGAAATTACAAAATGAAGGAAAGAAATAAATTTTTTACCCATTTCTCATCATATCACAAGATGCAATTCTGAGTGAATACTTATAATTCAGAAAGTAGAAAGATAATTACCTAAGTTACAGCAGAAAGGTAAGGAACATGCTCAGGACTATTCTTCAGAGCATCCTTCTACTTAATGCAGTGTGTATCAAACAAGCTTTGACCACGAGACTTTCTCCTTGCATACCCTCTGCTGTCAGAGCAGTCGACACGAGCCAAGAGTGCTCTGCACTTTGTGGTACAAAAGCAAGCAGCCCTCCCTGTCTCTGTCCAAGTCAATGGCAATAATGCACATGGAGCATATACAAGCACTGTGATGTTAAAATTTGCCAGGAGAACCAAATAAGTTTGAAGGTGAAGAATAATGGGTTTTAAATGACAATATGCAATAGAACTATTCTTATTAGGAGATGCAGTAGGTGAACTGTTGCTCTATGCTCTGAAGTACTTATAGCTGAGTTTTAAACAAGCTGAAGGTAATTCACTGCTCTTAGCTTTCAAGAAGAGAAAGTATTACATTAATCTTATGAAGAGAAGATAAGCCACAGAAGTTTCTTAGGGCCTCCTACTAAATACACATGTTGTCTTGATTTTAGTAACATCCTTCAGAGTATAAAAGAAAGTTCTGAAGAACCAGATGGCCAGATGCAGAGAACAAAAAAAGTTCTTAAAGGATTACTTCTCTTCCAATCACAATAGTAGGTGCATGGTTCTATGCCAGCTACATTCTTCTGAGCAGCTCCTACACTGTACATCTTGTTCAGACTGCTGCACATAAAGCATGTCTTTGAGATATTACATGGAATAAAATTTCCAAAAGTACATCATCTTTATTCCACTGTTCCTGACCCACATTGCAGCACATGAGTATCACACAGAAAGAGTTCCACAGTTTTGATTCTTTACCAGTACCCCACAGCTAAACTTATCTCTCTTGTAAGCCTCACAAGAGACTATTTTATGATGAGAAGCCTCACAAGAGGCTTACAAGATGAAACAACAGATGGAAATTCCTGCTGTAAGGATCCAGGTAACTGCACATCAATTTCTTTTGGCACACATGTCTTTCCAAAAGGTATGTTTAACTTTCTTAGTTTAATATACATTAGGATAATTTAACTATTGGCACTTAAAGAAAAATATTTAGACAAATTACTGTGCATGTGTCACAACCACATGTGCATGTGTCACAACCACATGTGCATGTGTCATAACCACTTGGAAAGGGTGTTTGCACATCAGCTGTAGGAGGTGGCCAATGAATGATTTGCCTTAATCCAATTTTCCATTTGTTCCAAATGAAACCTTTTTCTTTATGTTTGTTTCTTATTGGATACGTTGTGGGGAAATGTATATTTTTTCAAACACAATCATATTAGCCACAAGAAGGAAAAACCATTCTAGATCTCCACAAATAAACGAAACATCAACCTTTTGTAAGGACTGTACCATCAATAGTGTGTCTCAAAATCCTGTTTTATTTTTTTCAAACTCATTTATTTGTGACAACACAATCACACTTATTCGATCAAATTACAATATAAATGCAAACATCTGTCCAATTGCAAATTATTAACTAATAAGTAATCTTCAACTTTACTTAAAACTATGGTTTAAATTTTTCCATTAGCAGGAATATTTCCATATATTTACTCTCTGTAACATTACTGCAGCCTGGTTAATTATACATCACCGTGGCAAATAAGTAGAGCCAAGATTTGATATTTCAACTTCCTGATGGTCTCATCCTAAAGGCAAGCACTAGTACCAGCTGTTTCTTTGTTTAAAAAACAGAAAGCAGGACACAGATAATGTATGTCCTCTTTTCATATAAAAAGGAGAAAATTAGATGTTTTTCCAAGAAAAAGAAATAGAACTCTGACATGTCAAACAGTCTCATTGTGTCCACTGTATACTTGTTTGCAAGCAGCAAACTATAGATAAAAGACTTTTTTATTCCAAGTTGCCTGAAAAGCACTTGGTCAAGTCCCTTTGGCTGCCAGTGAGGCAGAGTGGGTAACAACGTGGGAAACTTATGAAATAGTAGAGCAAATGTGGCTAGTAATTGAAGGACTGAGGAGTTGAATTAGGTATCATAGCATGAGAGAGGCAGGATTCAGGCTCAGCTACCCACTCTGTATGCAGCATTCACTGATGAAACAAAAGGAAGAAGTGAAGGACTGAGAACCCATCTGCAATTTCTTACCATCTAAGAAGATGGATTTTACAGTCTTCATAGAGAATTGTACAGTAGCTATTCACCCCTTTCACAGACTATTCTATGATGAGTATCTAGACAAAGGCATTATTTAAAATGTGTAGCTGCAACCAGACCACAAAGTTAATGGCCCCTGGGGCCACTCATGTCCTCATTAGTTTCAGGTAATTAATGTGCTGATCTGGGAAATTTGATGTTCTGTACCCAAAGGTCACTTGGACTTAATCTTCCCTTGGAGAAAAAGTGTCTTAACACGGTTTGCAGCCAGAAGGTAGAACTCTCACTTTAAATTAGGTGCTAGAACTTCAGCTCTAACTTCTGAAAACTCTCAACCAATACTTAAGACTAGACACTCTAAGCCACAGAAATACAAGCAATCTTGCAAATCAGGAATGTCTCCCAACCATGCTGTGTTCATGTGAAAGAAACCAAATTATTCCACAGAACCTCTTTTGGCTCACTTCCTTGTCAAAGAAACACAAGTCTTGCAGGCAGCCAAAACATCTCCAACACAGTTATCCCTGAAGGTCTCCAACTCCTGAGAGCAACAGATTTGGGATTTTTTAATGCTTATTGGCAACATCATTTTGGAGGATGGCCAGGTTACTGTGGAACTAGCCCTCTTTGCAGAGTACCTGCTTGACAAATAGCATCATCTCCAGAACCCTAGCAGCAGTTTACAAGAACAAAATAAGCATAAATTAAATTGAATGTATTAGAGACTGAAAGTAAAGGTGCATTTTATACAAGCGGAGACAGAAAATCCTCATTGTATGATATAGCTGGAAAGGTGTCAGAGTCCTGTGCCATTTGGAAGGGCAGCACTGGCTGGCTGGCCAGCTGATTGACTGTTGCTTGATGAGCATTAATTAGAATAAAGTTATCCCTAAAACCTGGTCAGGCTCATGTGCTGGCTGAATTCATGCTAGTTTAGTATGGAAAAAATGTGGCACCCTTCAGAAGAGAAAACAAACCCAGGAGCTGGAACTGCAACATGTCCACCCCACACCCACACATACACAACCTGCAACTCACCCTAACTGGAATCAAGTGAAAAAAATCACAGCTGGGGCTTTATAATTGAGAACAGCTTCTCAGCAGCCTCTCAACTGAGACTGGATATTGTTTAGCTGCATCCCCGCCCATACTTCCTTGTGCAAGAGGGAAACAACACGGTGTGAACAGCAGGCTGCAAACACTAGGTGGGGGGGACAAGAGCGATGACACTTTCCTTTGAATCACTGTCAGGGACAACTCACTTGAGAGAGAGACAACTACTCTAGGGCATTGGCAGGAGGTAACAAACACTGAAAAACAAATAAAGACTGAAAGTATTATTAGCCTTTGGTAATTCTAATGGTGTGTTTCACAAAAAAAACCCAAAACAACCAATCCCAAAAAACCTACCTACCAACCAACCAAATTCTACCAAAATAATACAAAAAGTCTTCTTTTGTCCCAGTGATTTATTTTACTTTTAATAGCTTTTAACAGATTATTTTAACCATCTCAAACTCTGAACAAAAATATCAGCTGATCAGTGACCACATATGTTATTAGTGAGTGTTGAGCGATCTTACCGTTAAGATCATTCTTAATGTTTTTGATCTGTTTTGTTCTGAGAAGAAGCTCTTGTATGGATGTGTTACCTCTTCTTAGTACTGTGCTTGCATGTCCTACTCCATGTAAACTTAATGTAAATCCTCGGTCTTAGTTTGATGATTGAATTGGAATCAATACCAATGTTTTGGGCAATGTTTTAGTGCTTTTTCTACCTGATGAAACCTCTGTGCTTCCTGGGGAAAGACTCACTGTGGTTAAGACACGTTTTAAGTCTATATCCATGTGGGAAAGTAATAAAAGCTCAAGATCTTCTCTTTAAATGAAAATAGTATTTGGAAACCTATGACAACATGCCTGGAATAAACATATTCTAGAAATGTTACTAGCTGAAATGCTAGTAACTTCCACAGTTTCATATTCAGCAAATATATTTCTTTATCAAAAATTTTGAAGAAACGTTCACCAAGAGTTAATTTCACAGTGCGACTTCATGCTATTGAGACCATTTATATCACTATAAAGCAGAAATGTGTTTTAGTTCTTCTAAGCTAAGCTATCAACCTTGCACAGTGTTTGCTCAGCAAACTTCAAAATATGCATGCAAATATTACACCGCCTATGTAAAACATTTTCATTTTAGGCCATATATTACATTGTTTTCCTGATAAATGTAGAACAATATCAGATATGGAATGGAAATTACTTGCTATGGAGAGAGAACTACCATAGCCTAATGCTCAAACACTTATTTTTTTATTACACTCAATTTTTGTTTCATTTACAGCAGCTTTTCCTACGAGGGTTTAAGTTCCTAGAATTATAGAATGGTTTGGGTTGGAAGGGACCTTTAAAGGTCTTCTAGTCCAGCCCCCCTGCTGCCCCCCTGCTTACATAGGGACATCTTTAACTAGATCAGGGTGCTTAGAGCCCCTCCAACCAGACCTTGAAAGTTTCCAGGGTTGGGGCATCTACTGCATCTCTGGGCAACCTGTGCCAGTGTTTTACTAGAATTACTGTAAAAAATTTGCTTCTTATATCTAGTCTAAATCTATTCTCTTTTAGTTTCAGCTACTCATGACTATCACATTTCTTTTTTGCTTCTACAGGTTGTCTCACACTAAAAGCAACTTGCTCTTAATTTATCTTAGTAATACAATATTCATATTTTAATTCAGTCCATCAAGGAAACCTAACTTAAAGTCAGTACACAATTTGCTACTTACTTGTTTTCTCAATGTATTCTACCTCTGAGCTAGTAATCACCACTTTTACACCAACATCTCATCTTGCTCTCTAAAATGTGGGGTTTTTTTTATAAAAGCTGAATTCCTTAACAATAAACAAGCAAGATAATGTAAAATGAAATGGTTCTTGCTTATAAAATATGCACTGTTAGATATTTGGGGTCTACTACCAGCTTATCAATAAAGATTAATAGCTTTTCTATTATTATATTCTGTTTTTCTAGAATACACTTTCATCACTGCTGCAGTCTGTCCTGGGGCAGATGTCAATTTATTACTGAAACGGTTAAGAGCTCATTTACTTATCTGAAGTTAGAAAACAAAATAGCTGATTCTTTTCCTAGCACCTATCAAATCAGGAGAAAAGAAATGTCACAGTTTACAGTCAGGGCAGCTCACCAGACCTGTAACAGATGCTCTTTGTTAATTCCCCTCCCTCCCCAAAGGGGAAGAGAAGGAGAATAAGGGAGAAAGACTTACTGTTTGGAAAAGGAAACTAGAACAGCTTTAATGAAAATAATAATAAAAAAAGGAATATATACAAATATATACAAAACAAGTATGAACCCATCCTCCCCTATGGCGATTACATCACTGTCACCACTGATGCTGGAGCAGGCACTGGGAAAATCCCAGTCTGGGCCCAATGGCAGATGGAAATTGTGTTCAGGAGGTGGATTCTGGTACTGGATTCAAGAACACACAGATCAGGATTGAAAGCAGAACAAGAGAGTCCTCCTTGGATGCCAGCCATTGAAGAAGCAAGGAAGAAACCAGAATGAACAGAGCTTGACCTTTGTGATCCCTCAGCTTTATATTGAATATGATGGGATGGAATATCTCGTTGGTCAGTTTGGGCTCACCTGTTCTGTCTGCTCCTCCCTGTAAGTGCAGCCTTTTATTTTCTGCACCACCACAATGTGGTGCAGATAAGATCCAGCAGTGGCCTTGGTCTGCAAGATCTGGTACTAACTCTAAACATGGGCTGTTACGACTGCTAGAAGTGGGCACTGCCTGCACAAACATGCTTTGAACTTCTGCACTTTGAACTAAGTGCAGTTAGTTACAAGAATTTAGCTGAAAAGTAAAATCACTGAACAGAATTAGAATCTCACTCAAACCAGGACACTTCATAAAGTATAAAAGGAGGAGGAAAACCAGGCTAAATAATATTTATTACTGTCAGTTGTTTTAGTGTTTGAATAATTGATAAATGTTCTGATGAAAACAATTATGAGGTTAAACAATATGAGGTTCTATAGGTGCCATTTTGAAAACATATTTATAAAACTTCCATAGTATCAATAGCTGAAGGACTTTTTCTGCTTATTGAATAAGGACTGGAAAAAAAGTTGTTTCTCCAAACACAAAAACTTATAAATATGCATTTCCAAAGCATACAAAAGAAGAGGTCAATCCAAATGACTAACTTAAAGATATATTTCTAACTAGCATTTTCTAAAAGCAATCAAGCAAAAAGGCATTCCAGTAGAACCTATAGGGCCATTTTTAAGAGATCCTAGATTTTTGTACTGAACAGGTATGTGAGACAATACAGGAAAGGAAATATTCTCTCTAATAGAGAAATAAGGCATTGAAACTTAAAAGCCTCAAGCCAATTTAGGTGTGAAGCCAAGAACTGAGTCCAGGTCTTCTGAGCTCCACCACAGTGTCTCACCACAAGCCCAATGCCTCTGCTGTGCAACCTATTACAGTAGATCTTTGTGGCACAGCAGGAGCTACTGTCAGGGGTGAAGGGCACCGCATAAAATGAACATGAGCTCTATGCATTAAGCACTGACAGCTCTTGGATAAGTTACCAAAAAGTTCACAACACCACCAAAGCATATTCCTCTAAGAAGCACTCAACTTATACGAGCAGGAGAAAGACTGCAGCAAACTGAATTGCCAAAGATAAATTAGACATTCTAGCCAAAAGAAAACAGAGCTGACAACAACAACAGATGGGAAGAGGGGGGAAGGAGAATGGAAACACAGCAAGAAGACATGAACCATAAGGAAAAAAGCATTCTAGTCTGTGGGAGGGTCTAGGTAGCCAGTTAATTACTCATTAAGGTTAGTAGCTATTTATTATTATTCTAAATACTTAAGTGAAGTCACCTAAGTAGTGCTCAGGTGCATTTAAACAAGACAGATGGCATGCAGGACACATATGCTGTTTACTGGTAGCTGTACCTTCCATGTTATTGGAAGAGTATATTATTTACTATGAAATTGTACAAAGGAAAAAAACCCTTTCTTTTACATGGAAGATCATTTAAACAGAGGTCCTATTGTTCTACTTCAGAGCAGAAAAGCAAGCTCCAAAATTTATCAAAACACTTTGCCCCAGGGCTACCACTAGTTTGTGTGATGTACCCAATCAACAGAATGACAGCTTCAGTTTCAACAGAACTTACACCTTCATAAAAGAAATATTTGGCTCTTCACAAGAAAAAAACCCAAAGCAAACAGCACATTAGCTCTCATACCTGTTGTGTTCACCTATTAAAACAGCTTTAAGCAGGAACTGTTTCCTCTAAGAGAAGCAGCAGACACCAGAGTGGCCAATTTTTGAAACTCACCCTAATTCTGTGTGTATGGAATTGTGATAGGCTAAGCCTGGGGGAGAAGAGTCCCTCCCTGAGAGCTTCAGCTAGCCACAGAGAAAGGAGCACTCTTTTTGTCATTCCATGTAAAATAAAGAGAACTGATCAGTGTGGTGTGGGCTGAAACATACTTATCCCACAGATAGGTTTGACCATGTTTTGGAAGAATTCTATTTAACCCAGGTAAGCTTTAAAGTTTGTGTGTGTGTGTGTAAAGATGTAAAGTTAGTTGCACAGATTTTTGGTTAGTGACCAAGGAATACTGTGTGAATATTTTAGAAAGGTTTCTAGAAACTGAATTCAGCCCTTGCTACTGCAAATCACTTCATTTGTGAATCAGGTAAAAAAATACACAGATAGAAAGATATGCAAAGTTTAGTTTTTTAAATCTTTATAATTTTTTCCTAGCAACTAGCATGATGTCAGAATACTGTTACCAAAGTGAATTGTTGGGATGCAGTCAGCTACTATTTTGCTGGGCTCCTGCTGACTACTTACATATCAGGTATGGATTTGGGATAAATTCTGACCAATTTTGATACACTCATAATTAATAAAAACATATTTTGGCTATTGCCACATAGAAAGTTATTTCAAATAACTGCTTCCCAGTTCCTCTACAATGTTCCAGCATGTATGACAAGGCTTTCCAGCAGAATGCAGATTCACAGTTTTAACTTCTGAATTCAAGATGTCTTACAGATGTTGAATTTTACACACATAAGGAATCCCATGTCAATCGACGCACGCTCTGGAAGTGCACTGCACACATGCCCAAAAGAGCCCCCCTGAAAATGAACAGGACTCTGCTATCAGAGCAATTGTCCTCTGAAATGACAAGGGTTCATTTGCAGCATTATGCTTTAATAGTCTACCAATTATGTCTCCTCAGTGGCTAGCTTCTTAATACAATTTCATGATTTAGGGAGGAAGAACATGGCTATCAATTTCTTGCATAACACATGTAGTTGGTTGACTCAACTAAGGATTACTAATTTTTGACATTTATTTGGCCTGAAGAATTCTCTCCTGATGCCACATAAATTTGAATATGCCCTAACCACTAAACATAAAGAAAACATGACTCATAATCACAACTATTACCTTTTTTTTTTTTTTAATCTCACTGCAGAACCTTATTTCGATTCCTTCTCAGTACCACAACAATAGAATTTGCAGGAAGGGAAACCATGGCAACCAACTAAACGTGCTACAGCAGATATCTGCTCAAAAGAACATGCAGTACCATCACACTTCAACGCCTACCACTAGTACAATCTCTACCCTTTCTCTTTTATCCTCATCCTAATTATTAAACAAGCTCTCAATCACAATAAGCTACACTGCAAACCATGTCTTATTGTTACTGTTATTTGCTATAGGGCCTAACATTAAGCACTGTACTACTCTTTTGACAAATGTAAAAGCAGAGCTAACACCTCCAGGAGTTAATTAGGAATTTCCAGTTCTTTTCATCTGTTTGAAATATCTAATTAACAATACAATGTATTTAATATATTTTTATTGCCACAGAGACTTGCTGATATGTATGGACACACATATACACCAACAATAATTTTCCCATTAGTAACTTTTTTTTAAACTCGGCGTAGCAAAAAAATTTTCAGTGGCATTCTCCGATTAATTACTTAGTAAGTATTGGTGAATTCAGCTGTGCTCTTCTGCCTTTTTTTTTTTTTTAATGATTTAAAATGAGCTATAAGAAACAATGGTTAAGTACAGACTAAATATAGTAAGGTGCTGATTTCGTGCTCTCATTTGTGTTTATGCTTCATTCTTTTTTATCCATTGTCTGAACTGATACAATTTCACAGGCCTTCCTTGACTCTGATCATAAATTTTATTTGAGGGACAGCTCTGAATATCTAGCCAAACTCACACATTAACATTATAATTTTTTTTTTTTCCCTAAGAACATACTTCTACCTTCATTACAAATTATGAGTTTATTTTCTGAAAACAAAATCCATTTTGTTTCAAATTTAGATTTAAAAGGTAGTGTGTCAAAAAAAAAAAAAAGGTCATTATGCAAAATAATTGCACAGTAATAGCTCATCAGAAGAGATCAAAATGTAGCTTCTTATTTAAGTGGAAAGCAGATTTTACAGTAACTCACTGGAAGATGAATAACTGAAAAAAAACTTTTTGGGGGCTAGAATAAGTTATTCTACCTTATTAGAGAAGAAGAAATATGCAACACCTTCACTTTGAACTCAGTTAGCTATTCCACAGCACTGCACTAAGAATATTTCACTGCCTTAGTTAAGCCTGCAAAAGCTATTATTCATCCTGTCCTATATTTGGCCATTTAATCAGTGCTAGGCTACGTCTGTAGCTTTTGCAGCTCAGGAACAAGATCTTTAGAGCTCCTAAATCTAGTTCTATAAAAGCATCAGAGCTGAATGCTCCACAGTGGTAGAAAAATAATTTAGAAAGGTTCAGAGAAAAAAGAAAGAAAACTCCATGGCCCACTTCATCTTGAATAGGATGTGCAGTCCTGGTCCCCTCATCTCCAAAAGATCATCACAGAATAAGAAACAGAGAAAGAATGACAGAGATGATGAGGTGTATTGAAAAGCTTCCCTACAAAACTTGAAGGTATAGCCTATGACTCCTCAACCTGTAAAGAGAAGAGTAACGGGGATAAGAGTGGCATGGAAAAGGTAAACAGAGATTGTTTGTTTTTCATAACACAAAAACTGAGGAGCATTGATAAAATGTGAGATGGAATCTTCAAAAAAGGCATGCTGCTTCCCATAAAACCTCGATAAGGTATGGAACTCAAGCTACACTTGTAAATGGCAAAGTCTACATGGTTTAAAAAATGTGCTCAGAAAGCCACTAGACAAAAAACCAAAAATCACTCCATGAAAAAATAGCAAAGACAGTAATTCTGCTCAGAAGACCCTCAATAACAATTTTTCAGAGGCTAGAAGAGCACACCAGAGAGCTACTACTATGTGTTCATCTTGTTCTTACACTTATTTCAATGGCTGACAGTAATAACTACTGAAGAGTAAATATTGGACTGGACCACGAACTGGTCCTTTGATGTGACCCAGTGGGTTCAAAGTCAGAGAACTTGCTAATACACAAAAGGAGATATACACCTGGGGAAAAAACTCCTTGTAAACAATTACCCAGATCTCTCCCCAGATCTGCCATTTTATGACATTTTAAGGGATCCCTTCGGTAAGTGAAATACAGAAGAGTCATGTTAGGAGTAGAATGGTGCATAAAAGTACCTTAATGCATCAACTGAATTTGCATTCTGTGCATTTTGGCTGTAGCTGAAGGCTGTAGCTTAGTGTGATTGGCCAATCTGTTCCAGACTTGACAAAAACATGTTTTTATAACTGTGAATTCTATCAGCCTACGAAGGAGTTATGATTTCTGGTGTTAACAGTTTATTCTTTATCTACTAAAAATATTAAGTTGTTTAACAAGTGAAATATTCAGTGCAGAGCAAATACAATCTGAGAATCTCTGGAAGATGCCTACTACAAATACAGTCTTGAAGGGAATGAGCAATGACGATAGAGACAGAACAAGACAGAATGTCATTGTTTTTCCCCTATGATACAGCTCTCTGTGAGGTGATCTTCTTTGATAATTCCAGAAGAAGATAAATACTTTACAACATTGAGCTCGGGTTCATTAATCTCTATCACATTTGTGGTATAGGGGATGATGCATTCATAAATGCAATGTTTGGGCAGTTATAATAAGGATTTTAAGGTCTACCTTTATGTCTCATCAAGCTTGCTTTGTAGCTAAAAGGGGGGTTTTAGCATTTTTTTCTAACTTCCAATTTA
>JAOEGS010008284.1:0-14165 GCA_025447755.1 Corythornis vintsioides
AGGCAGGGGGGTTGGACTAGATGATCTTCTAGGTCCCTTCCAACCCCTAATATCTATGATTCTATGATTCTATGAAAAGCGGGAGACCTAATCATTCATGTACACAAACATGTAATCTGAATGTCTTAAAAAAACAAACCCAAAATATAACAAATTATGAAGGTGATTGAGACGTATCTCAGAATGATACTACCGTATTTGTTCTTGACCAGTTGGATTGATAAAGAACAGTTTGCACCTTAGTTTGACATTGTGAACTTTGAAAAGCATACAAAATCTCTCAGGAGTGACACTGTGATGGGCATGTGGAACTCAAAATCATATACATAAGTAGTATTTTGCAAGCAACAGAAACAATGTGAGCCAAAACAATGACCAGTGTTTGAAAGAGATGCACGAACTGCAGAAGTTAGATCACTGTGACAAGCATTCACAAGTGCATGATATTTACCTGTTTTGTAACACCAGAGCACTATTTAATTTTGTTCAAGTCCATGACTACCTCCTGGATCCTTTCCTGTGGTATTGCAACGTAACTAGTTTTTCCTTATCCTGTGTTTGGACTGATTACTGTCATCTAAATATAGCAAAAGTCTGCAAATTACATTTCATTTTTAGACCACAAGTATAATTTTGAGTTCTAACTTTGGTATCACTGTATTTGCAGCTTTTGATGTAAATCAATAATAATCCAAACAATAGAAACAAATGTATCTGTGTCAGCACACTTCAGAGCCAGTGACTACACCTTTCTATTCTGACAACAAACAAACCTTTGATAACTCTTTGCCAAATATAGTTTCTAGCCAGTATATGATTCTCAGAAATTTCCTCAGAGTCCTAAAATTAATTATATATACATGTTTCTTAGGGAACCATATAACAAAAGAGGTGATGAAGCAAGCAATTCTATTCATTCATACTGACACAGGTAGAAGAAAAACTAAATCTGAAAGCAAAGCCGCCTCACAACAAACAGATCATGCACTTGCTCTAATTCAGCCAACTGATATAAAAGACATACATTCAAGTTTGAAGGAAAATATTCTTCTATTGGTAACTGTTGTAAGCAATGATCATTCCTCAAGCTCCATCTGAAATGATGTTTGCAAGTAAAATATAAATACAAATTGGATTAAAAAAGTTTCACCAACTGTATTAAACCACCTTGGAAACTACATGCATCATAAATGTTAAGTATAATATCCTCCATTTTTTTCTTAATCTAAAATTATGACATTGTAACGCATAGGAGACATCTTTGATTCTAACTTACATGGATTTAGCTTGTTATTGCTAATACTTCACAAAGCCTTGTACAATTTTGCCATATTGATGGTGGAAGCTGATCACTTCACAGAATGCCCTTTGTTAAGTGAGTGGCATTTAGAATAGATTAATGGCAAAAGTAACCTGGTTATTTTTCCTTATTGTACAAATGTAAACAGTGTGCACTGAGAGATAAGGTTCTGGGCTGGGACCTAAGAGCCCTGAGCTTTTTACTAGTCCATTGACTGATTTTGGAGAGGTCACTTTCAACTCAGACTACCTAAATTGCAACACTACAACTGGTGAATTTTTTTCTCTTCATTAGGTACTTTGATATTTTTGGACCAGAATTCTTGTTAAGAACTAAATATTCTTTTTTCCTTTTTCTCTTCTCTCGTATCAAGCAAATTTTCATTTTGGTAACTTTGTAGCAATAGCTTCTTTTGAAACCCCTTTCCTATGGAGTCATATCTAACAATAACCATTCCAACCCTCTTAGTATCAGGTGTCCCTGTCTCATAGAAACATTGTGAATTGGTGGATATGTAACTCACTATTTCCTTCTAGAACTTGCCACAAATTCAGTATGTCTTTTGGTATAAGTTTTAAGGAACAGCTTTAAAGTGGTAAAAGACAAATAACTTGTTCTCAAGGTTTCTGCTCTGTTCCAAAACCACACTTACTATTTGGAATATCACAGCAATTTCCTGCTGGTACTTTGATCCAAGAACATCACAAGATATGCAGGTGGTTTCTGTCACACCGTCATTCATATTTTTGACAGATTTTGAGTCTGCATAATATTCACTGAAAAATTTTGTTAAGTGATCTGAGGCAGGAAAGGAAAAATGTTCTGCCAGCTTGCTGACAAGCCCTATCCATGATATCAGTCAGTAATGAAAAAAAAAAACCCCTTCAAATCACAGTGGAAAATACTGAAGAATCTTGTAGAAGGCTGTTACACTTAACCAGGCTGATTCACTAAATCACAGGGTTACATATACCTTGTTGCATTATCATAATCTTGTTTTTAAGAAAAAAACACTTCTGTCTAGAGTCCAGCAAAGCTACCTGCTCTCTCCCATCAGCATAATGCAGTATTTCAAGATAAAAAACATTATAATGTAAGAACAGCATTTGTCAATAACTCCTCTTAAGTTAAAAATACAAATCCAAGGAGCATTATCCTGTTTCAGCTTCTTAAAAGAATTGTCACTAACTAACGTTTTTGGCTTAGGGAAGAATAAGGGGAACAGTATAAAAAATTCACAAGTCAGCCTCACACAGGTTGCCTGAAGAAGAGGTCAAAGACTTAACATATTGAATCTAAAAAAAACATGTAGAAGGATAGGAAGTGTACCTGGATACCTCATTGCTCAAATGAGAATGAAATGAAACATAATTTACCTCTAGCACTTCTTCATACTATGACATTTAAAAATACAAATTTATATAAAATTCTAACTTGAATATCACAATGAGCAAAATGTCCATTTATTTATTTTCCTGGTATAAAAGTACTGAAATGACAATACACTCTCTTAGACAGAAAATATATTTACTCATTCTAAAACTGAAACCTACTCTGAAATGCTGTTTTGTTCTACCATAACTAAGTAGCAGCTGGCCATAGTGACTGAAGGAATTTAGAGGATAATGTGGGTTAGAGCAATTCCCACACCAAATAATTTCTGGAGAGTTTTAGGTCTTCTTCCTTCCTTACTACTTCCACTGAAGTAATATCCTCCTCTTCTCCCACCACTCTTAAAAATTATTTTGTTACACATCATTTTATTAGTCCATTTTTTAGTAGAATTTCATGATGAGTCAATGTTTGAGAAGGATTTGATTCTAAGATACAATAATATAAGGTCAGAAGAGAGACCTTCAGCTAGAGTTGAATGCCATAGGATCTGGGAAATAAAGGCAGCTTTTTACACTTAACCTCCCTGGGTATGAACAGAGCTCAGGTCATATGCAAAAATAAATGCCAATATGCTAAACAATAGTATTTACTTGTTAGCTAAAGATTTATCAGTAACATAGCAGTCATTCATAACAACTTGGAAAAATATTCAGGCACTGTAAGATTTTTAAACAATGCATTTTAAATATTTGTTTGCAGTGAAAGTTTCAAAAGTTCTGAGTGGTAAAGACATCATTGTACCAGCTGCTACTCAAACAGAACAAAAAGGTGATTGCTAACCCAAAGTTATCATGAGTTATCTGAAAAATGAGTACATTTGTTATGAATGCAACTATGCTCTTCACAGTGGTAAACTATAAAAACAATGTTTAGAAACTTTGTTTTAGAATAGTTAAACCAAAGCAAAGAAGCATTTTCACTTCATTTAATTATTACTTTAATGGACAAGTAGAATCACCAGTATCTTTTAAAGAAGAAGAAATAAACTTTCCAGTTCATGGTTTTTCCTCAGAACCTTTGAACACTAAGTATGACATGAACACAGAGATTTGTGGTAAACATTTGGTTTAACATACTTTTCACACTCATGTTCTCCATCAGCCACTGAAAAAGGTCTCTGTAAGGCTTAGAAGTAGAAAGCAGCATGATTTGATTTTTCCATGTGCTCATCTGACAAAAAGAGATTAGAAAGTTCAGACATCTACTCCTGACCTTGACACAAAAAGGCAGAAAACTCCAAAAAATTCTTATTTCAAAAGTATGTTTTGAGTAGCAGTAAATATTAAACAAAGTGAGTACTTATGGCCTATAAATTCACATATGAATTGCCCAAACTTTTTTGCATTTAAATTCTGATTTTTTCTGATTATCAGTATTCTACATTTCACCGTATTTGTCAGAATTTTAACTTACAGAAAGAAGCACCACTAACAGTGCAGCCTAACTGCTATACCAGTAGCCTGGAACCTAAAGAGCTCAGACAAAAATGCCCAGAAACCATTACAATCTTTTTGGTTATTACACTGTAAATAACTATTTTTTATAAGGATAAAATGTGTACAAGAGTTTAATGATCTTGCTGATGCTTTTTTTCCTTTTTTTATTTTCCCTTTTTTTTTTTCCCAAGAATATGTAGGGCTTGGGGTTTTTTTTTAATTTTGCATTAACAATCTTTATCTTATATACGGAGACTGCATATGTTTAACACAGCTGAATATGAAAAAAAAATATTCTATCAGCCAAAAGTATAGTTATATAAGAATCAGAAAAAAAGGAGGTAATAACTTTGTGATACATGAAGGAGTATGCTTATCATGACATTTTCGCCTACTCAGATGTTCATCTGAGAAAGTCATACTGACAGCTTAGTACTTGAAGCCATCACTGTTCACAGACACATACAATTAAGAGCTAGACAGTAACGAGATGTAAGTCTATGTGAGTATGCACAAGGTGGAAGGTTGTGGTGCACCCACCTATATCCACTAGAATAAATCAAACTCAAATACAATTTTTGTGAACCTGAGGTACTTTACAAGTCTGGCCGCTGTCCAGAATCATTCCTTTGCAGCCTGGGGGAAGAGGATGAGGAGAGGTAACAGAACTTGTATTTCCTAGGTATCATCATCTTTTAACTAGATACCACTTCCACATCTTTACAAGGTAGTCTTGGGCAGGTTTCATCATGGTGAATCATTCAAAGAACTCAATAAACATTTGTCTAGGGTTTTTACCGAGTTCCCAGATGAGCTGATTGCATAAGGTATCAGACAAGTAAAAGATGTGTGGACTTTCCAACTTTGAAACTATTTGTAATCTATTCATAAGCTTACAGAATTTATCATTTCTTATGGGATGGGAATTTTAGCCTTTAATCACTTCTACCAGCAACTCTAGATTTCAGAGGCCTCAGAAGTGAGCCCATGAAATGAAGTCTTATGCAGGCATGTATCAGGGTAAACACTGAATAATCAAAAACCTCAGAAGCAAGTAGGAATCAAGATGAGAATTCAATGTAACTTTCTAGTCATATGATTTGGTTAGCTGGATTTGCTACCTTTGAGATGTAAGAAGGAAAAAACCAAAACCCAACAAAACCAAAACCAAACAAAAAAAGCCTCTTTAAATGAAAGCCCAACATAAATATTAACCCTGACATTGCAGATACTGGAATTACCTAAAATCAGGCAGATTTATATAGAATCAGCTATAGCTTTCACTACTCATCAGCTTGACTCATAGTTCTGTACAAATGACTAGGGACATCTGGAATCAACAGTAGTGACAGAGACATTTTTCATGGTGGTAACATGAACATGTGAAACACGTTCCTGGTTTTCTTTCTTTCTTATCTAAAGCAAAATATTAGGCACATTAATAAATCCTGATAACTTGCATTAAGATATATATTTCATGTTTGCAAAATTTATGTCCCCTTCTTTGGTTTACTTACCAGATATTACTGTTAAAGCATCACCAGCTATTCGTATTACTTCAGGCTCTGAGAGGTGAAGAGTTAAAAGAAACTTTCTTGCTAGAAATCGTATGACCAAACCAGAATCAATTGAATCTTAAAATTAAGCCTTAGGTCGGGTACTAGTTCATTCTCTTGCTGCCAGAACAACAGGTATTTGCATAATAGTCCCAGATACATTAAAAGTTTTTGTGCTACATGTCTACATGTATGTAGACAGTATAAGCAATACAGTCATAATCAACTACAGCAGACAGGATACATTACCAAGAATGTGGAACAAAGTCCCAGTTTATACCAAACAATTACAACAAAATGTGAGTTTAGGACTTTTCAACTTCATTGTTCTGCAGGACAAAAACACTGATTGGTGTTTTTAAGTGGGGGGCAATATGAGCATATTATTTGAGTAGATTGTTTAGAAGCTGACTGAAAAAAATTATTATAGGGGTGAAGGAAAGTGAAAAGCTAGGTTTAGATTGAGAAATACCTTAAGCATCTAGAGAAGCCTTGACTGTCACAGTATTCACACTAATGAATGAATATAGAGAGAAATTTTATTATGTGTGGGATTTTTATTAATCTGTTTCGCTCGAACAAACTCATTTAGTAATGAGTTTAGACAACTTCTAGTCATTTTAGGATTTCATATTGTACTGAAGTGACTAAACACAGAAGGAATGTAGTTTGCATCTTTCAGCAAAAGTGGAGGGGGATGACAACCCGCTCCATAAATATTGCTGTGATCTACCTTTAAGACCTTTTTTTTTTTAACATTATTAGGAAAATAATCAAATAACACATTTAGAAACAAAAACAAGTGCAAAACCTTGAAAGGAAGTGAGTGGTTTTATGAAAGGAAAAAACCCACTCTTTTTTTTTGCTGCTTTCTCTTTGTGAGTCATACTCTGGGAGTGGTACCAGAACATCTTGTTGTCCTATTTCTATGGAAAAAAAACCTTGAGCAAGATCATTCGTAATTAAGCTAGCATGGTGCCAAGCAAATGTAAAACACTGAATCAAAGATCAGTCATTTCTATTGTTCCAGTGTTTTGTATTGTTCAATTGCACTTGGGAAGGGAGAGAGGTAATCTCATGGTTTTAACAGTGCTTCAGCACCAGCATTACTGTGAATGGCACTCATCTAATGGAGGTTTCTTTATGTCTGTCAGCTGTAATGAAGGACAATCTTTTTGATACAATTTAGTGCTTTAGTTTCTTTTTTACACTAGTTTCAGCGATGAATCAATACTTGCACCTTGGCTCTGACAGTTCATTCCAGGTGAGAAAGTAAAAGAGCAGAAAGCAGCATGACTACTAAACCAAGCACATGTTTGTACAACACAATCCAAAGCCGTAAATTTGAACCAACAAGATGAGTGCAATAACTTCTGATGTTAGTAGTTTTTCCCACAGTATCAATACAACTTTTTTATGCTTACTAAATCTGTTAGAAAAGATTTAATGTGAACAGAAACAAACCTACCTTCCATTGAAGTGCTAGTGCCTGAACAGAAGTGTTATAATTATATAATCACATCACTGTAATTGGTAATATATTGCTGCTCAGATAATGCCTTTGCTCATTTTCACTTTCATAATTCATTTACACAGATAAGGCAATATGGGTTACTGCAATCACATATTTAGGCATTGGTGCTCTGTGGATAATGAAGTAATAAATTAAAAATGGCAGCCTGCTCATTTATCATTCTACTTTTTGTACAGAGATAGTTTACCGAGTAAAACATCTTTTTTTACATATGCAACTGCTGAGCTTAATTCTTTACATATGAAGGAATGGCAGCTTCTAGATTCACAATGTTAGGAATGGCTTTCACTGTTCATTAGGAAGAGAATCACAGGGAAACAAATATTTGTGATGGGAAGAGATATTTTTTTAACAGGGTAATAATGCAAGAGAAACAGTTGTTTCAATGGGGAAGGCTGGATTTAATCGTGAAGAGGCTTTTGTTCTTCTGACACTTTTCTCTGAGGCAACCCAGTAGGGAGAAAATAAAACTTCTAACTTTTATTTGTTATACCCTTATAACTGAGTGTATAGTGAGAAGCCTTCAGCTACCTGTAAAAATGTGAGCACAACAATTAAGACTTCATCACTTAGTGTGTTATATACTTCTACTATTATACCAAGTACTGTACAATACCGTATGCATTATGCTAGCTGCATGCTTTACTAGAAGGGAATTCAATGTAATTATTTGGTCTGCACAGTCTTTACAGTTGCATTAAATGTGATGAGCTCTATTAGTGATGATCATAATACAAATTACAGTCTGTGGATCTTATTGTTACAATAAATTTAATGACAAACTGGGATACAATCGAATACATGGTGAGCTGAGGAGCCCATCGTTAGTTTGTCTATCTGCAAAAACATAGCTCATTAGCAAGAGTGGCAAAAACCCAACTCATAGCAATAAATAGCAAATTGGTTGCAATCTGTTTCTCTGTTACTATTATGGCTGCAGCCAAGTGACAGACAAAGAGAGGTAAACATGTTTCTTTCCTCTGTGAGAAGTTGGGGGTGGGTGGAGAAAGGAGAGAATAATTTAAAAAAAAAAAAAAAAGGAAGAGATGCTTCAGAGAATCATTCCTTTCAGGTGACTTGATCACATTAATTAAGAAAAGATTCACACGCAGTAACAACTAACTCTGAAAAATTATAACATACTTTACTTGACATAGCTCAGTGTTCATAAAAAGGAGTGAGCCATAAATTTTAGCCAAATTCCACTGCATCCATGAAATATTGTGCTCTTTTATCACAATAAAGGAAATCTGTTTTGAGGTCTCATTTATTGCATTGTAATTCAATAGCCTCCAATTATACTGGTGTAACTGAAACCAGAGCCAGGCTACATTTATTAAATTATGGACTTGATGGAGAAATCACAGACTGAAAGTTCTATGGTCTATGCTCTGTGGGCACAACTTCAACTGCATTGTGTTAATTATGCCACAGAAACCTGTTGCTTATCTGCTAGTTGCCAGAGGAGAAGAAAGAGTGAGAAGATTTTCTTCACCAAGATGCCAAGAAACCTTTACTTATTAATTTACAGCTCTTTTATACCCTTTTAACCTCAAGGTAATTGGACAAGAAGCCAGCCACCCGCTGGGGTGATTGACTGGTGTGCCATAGCACCCATAATCAAAACATCTCTCTACTATTTTACAAACAGCTGCCACCAAAGTCACAGCTGGTGGGAGTCTTTGCGATCCCACGAGAAGGAAAATTTCCGGCAGTAGTTATTTTAGCATCCACAATTACCTACCTTTTCTTCCTCATTCAGAAGGCCATAGCCTTTCATACTGTCCATTTCAGAAAAATCTGTAGTCCAACACCACCTTTTAACTGAAGGAATAAATGAACGTTGGATCATTACTTTTTCTTACATATATGAACAGCAGTCTCATAAAGCGAAAAGATTTTCAGATCTTTCAGAAGTACTTTTTGCCGAGATACAGAATTGCATTATGCAGCATCCCTTGGGTGAAAACCAACTAATTTTCAGAAGTGAAGCATCATATGGAGATTTTTGCAGTCATACCCATGTATAAAGCTGGAATTTGTCCCATGCATGTGGTAATCTGCCAACTTCAGTAAGGCATGAGTGCCAGCTAAAGACAGATTTAATATAGCTTGTACAATGTAGAAAAATTTCAGTTCCATGCCAAGAGGATCATCATAATATTAACCATTGCCAAATGATAAGAAAGCATTTTAGTGTGAGAAATCACATCTGTTGTCACTTTACATTGTCATTACAGAGCTTTACACACTGTCTTTCTGAGTCTATTTCAATGCAGTCACCATATGTAAAGCTGAAATACTGTTTTTCATTACTGGGAATGAAAAGAATAGTTATTTCTAAAGCTTCAATGAATTCCATCTTTTCCATAAGATCCTTCCCCTTGAAATATTTCTCTACAGAATCTTATCTCTTGAAGTTTCATTCTATTCCCTTGGTCATTCAAACTAAGAATGTATTTAAGATTACATTTAACATATAAAGGTTGAAAAGTGTTTAAAATTCAAGTCCTATTAATAACTGTGTCCTTAAATAGTAACATGACTCAAGGACTCTGCAACTTCTGCATCCTCTCTCAAACCAACTGCTGATGAAAATATTCTGAACTTTCAAACTAAAAAGTCTTAAGTAAAACTTGTAGGAAATTATATACTTTCATTAATTCATTATCTACTCTTTACACTTTGTTTTCACTTTGTATGTGAGCACATGGATATTTCTGAACTACACACAATAGCATTCTGGATACAGCCTTTTGTCTTAGAGAAAAGAAGTTCAGCAGAGTGCTAGAATGCTAAATATAATTTCATGCTAAAACAAGGTTGACTCTCCCTTGTAGCTGCAATGAATCTGGTCTAACCTGAGTGTAAATCAAGGGAGAAATATGTGACAGAGATGGCTCCGTATGGCTTATGCCCATCAGAGCTTCTAATTTTTGCAGAAAGTGATAATATTAACATCTTATGGTATGTTTGCCAGTACTGAATTTAAGTAGACTGTAGCAGAGTTGGCATATGATGTTAATAGATATGGAAGACTCTAATGAAAAAGCAGAAATACACTTAGAGGACCAAATCAAAGCCAGGATTTTCTATAACAATTCTATAACTATGTTTATTTTAATTTGGACATATATTGTCATGGTTAACATAACATAGATAACAGAGATCATCTAATCCAACCTCCCTGTCATGGGCAGGGACACCTCTCAACTAGACCAGGCTACACAAGGCTCTGTCAAACCTGGCCATGAACACCTCCAGGGAGGGGGCAGCCACAACATCTCTGGGCAATTTATTCCAAAGTCTTTCCACCCTCATACTGAAGAATTTCTTCCTAGGATCTAATATAAATCTATTCTCCTTTAACTTAAACCCATTTCCCCTTCTATCAGTCAAAGCTCTTGTAAAAGTCCCTTCCCCAGCCTTCCTGTAGGTTCCCTTCAGGTATTGGAAGGCAGCTATTAGGTCCCCCCAAAGTCTTCTCTTTTCAAGACTGAACAATCCCAGCTCCCGCAGCTTGTCCTCATAGCAAAGGTGCTCCAACCCCTGGATCACCCTTGTGGCTCTCCTCTGAACGCATTCAAAAGATCTGTGTCCCTCTTATGGTGGGGACAACAGAACTGGATGCAATATTTGAGGTCAGGTCTCACCAGAGCAGAGTAATGGGGGAGAATCACCTCTCTTGACCTGCTGGCTATGCTTCTCTTGATACATCCCAGAATGCAGTTGGCCTTCTGGGTTGCATGAGTGCACTGCTGGCTCATGTTGAGCTTCCCATCTATCAACACTCCCAAATCCTTCTCTGCAGGGCTACTCTCAACCCACTCTGTACCCAGTCTGTATTTGTGCCTAGGACTGGCCTGACCCAGGTGAAGGACCTTGCAATTTGACTTGTTGAAGCTCATGGAGTTTTCACTGGCTCATTTCTCAAGCCTATCAAGGTCCCTCTGGATGGCATCTCTTCCCTCAAGTGAGTCCACAGCACCACACAGCTTGGTATCGTTGGCAAACTTCCTGAGGGTGCACTCAATGCCGTCGTCCATGTCACTGACAAAGATGTTGAACAGCACTGGACCCAGAACAGAGCCCTGAGGAACACTGCTTGTCACTGGCCTCCATGCGGTCGTGGAGCCACTGACCACAGCTCTTTGAGTGCGACCATCATCTAGCCAGTTCTTTATCCACAGAATGATCTATCTGTCAAAGCTGTGTCTCTCCATTTTAGAGACAAGAATGTCATGTGGGAGTAACAAGGATGGCATATGGTTGCATTAAATCTACCTCAATTTAGTCTTCTAAAAAGTTTCTAAGTATTTGAACACAAACTTTGGTTTGGGTTGTGATAGAAGCAACTCAGAAAGTTTGCATTGAGCTATAAACTCATATATATCTTCTGGGATGCTTATATCCTGTGGTTACCTCATAACTAACTCAAACAGACTTGAAGCTGTTGCGTACTCACTTTTAAACCTTTTTTATATCTAGCGGCTGTGTAGGCAAAATATTTGAGATGTTCTAGTAGTCAAGGGGAGAGGCAATCCCATTTTGTTGTGCAGCGCATACAAGGCAGACAATAGCTAACCAAGCTACTGAAGAGAACAACCAAAAATAGAAATAGTTCTCTCTCAGAGGCAAAGTTTCCTCAGTTATCACTAAACTATTTACATGTGCATGTTATTAACATTCTTTGTTTTATCATGTCTTTGACAAATATTTTTTTATATTTCTAACTAAATAAGCAATATTAAATCAATCTGCTTAGAAAGACATTTCAAAGTCAAAAGACCTAAATTAGCCAAAGTTACCTATGGCATTTTAAGTTAAGAACATAGGACTTGTGACAAAATTTACATAAACTAGAAAGGGTTTAGTAGAGATCACTTCTAGCAGTGCAATTGCCCATACATCAGAAAATAACATACTAAAGATGAAAAGGCACTGACAATCATTTGCAGCTCCAGCTGAGACCGTCATGTTGGTTTCTCTGCCAAATAGGTGTTTCAGTTAACTGAGTATATTTGGGTTTAGTAAATATAGTGATGTTAATAAAAATCTGCAGTTTAAAGGAAAAAATTTCAAACCTTCATCAACCCTTTAATAAAAAGGGAAAAGAAAGCTACAGAATATGACTATGTGCTACCTAAACAAAACCAAAAAAATCACTAAACTATTTAAAATAAGCAGTAAAAAATATAAAACCTATAAACTGCAGGTAAGCATGATGCTAGCTGTTGATTCTTCAATAAATTCTTAGCTGACACATTAAAAAAAAAAACAACCAACCAACCAACCAGAGCAACAGTATTTCTTTTCAATTTTCCCAGGCAGAAAATCAGTTCTGTATTGTAGATGAACAAAAGGAAGAAGTACATACTACCCAGTAGTCTGTTTCTTAGTGTCTTTCTGGCACAAATTATACTAACAGTCAACCATTCAAATATAACTGCCTCCAAACTCTATTTATCAGATAAATTCACAACAATTAAGTGTCTGCACAATATTTATGGAGGCCACTTGTTTTCTTGCAGGCGCCAAAAGTCTGGAGAAGGATTGGGTCAAACAAACTGCAGCCAGTGTCAAACACTGGATAATAGAGCGTAAGCACTTGCATAGACAAACATGTTCCTTCAGATCTCTCCCTGTTAAATAACACTGAAACAAATACTATCCACATTATATTCGGAAGGTTGCACTGCTGGAATTTATCAATCTCTAAAGCTGAAAAATCCATTCAATAAATAGCAACAAATCCAGGCAAAATTCTTAATTACTATGATTACAAACATTTAGCTATGCAATCATGCAGAAACCATGAGATCAGTGAGGAAGACCTGAGAAGTAGAACAGGGGGTTTGAGGGGGTTTCTTAGGATATTTTTGTTAGTTTAACTTTGGAGGGATATTTATATAAGTAGTAGTTCTGGAAACAGTAAAGCTTTAGAATTGGTCTCACAGTTTTCAGTTTTCTGTTCTCCAGTAGATAATACCTGAAGACTGCCTTCTCTGGAAGTTCTAAAATCAGATGTATATTGCCAAACAGAAGCAACTTTTTTTTTTTCCAGCAGTTTTTAGTTTTTTGGTTTTTACACTGACTCAGATAGGATTACTTCTGTTACTCATTATAAAGAACCCATATTAAACCTCCTGTCTTCATTGTACAGACCATAAACAGCATAATGGCAGCTAATGAGTACTCATTCTCTCATCATACAGGTCAAGCATCATCAAAATTTCAATATAGCAGTTTTCACCTGTTCTTGACTTGCACCCAAATTAAGAAAAGCAAAAGAGCTTTATACAGAAAAGGCAAACAATAGCCTTAGGTGGGGTTAGGTTAGTTCTGTAATAATTATACATTACCTAGCAGTACTTAAATGATTCAGATCAGGAGCAAATACATGGTTACAATTGTCTTGAATTAGTCAAAGTACACAGCACAGCTATTTATACTGGCTTTCTTTCAGACCAACTCTCTGATGGGTATATATTATCTGATGCATCATAAAGCTGGAGTGATGTGGACAGTACCTGGTCTTCATAAAATCTACTAATTCAGATTTAACCTTTCAAAAATACTTGAAGAAAACTGAACCCACAGGACAAGTTCATATTGGATTAATACTTTCTGTAATGCTTTGATCTTCCTTCTTTGATCTTCCTTCAAAAAGGGCAAAAAGGAGGACCCAGGTAACTACAGGACAGTCAGCCTCACCTCCATCCCTGGAAAGGTGATGGAACAGCCTGTCCTTGTCTCCCATGGGATCCTCACAACCAAGCTTAAGAAGTGTGGATTGAGTCATTGTGCAGTAAGGTAGATTGGGAATTGGCTAAAGGACAGAGCCCAGAGAGTTGTGGTCAGTGGAGGAGAGTCTGGCTGGAGGCCTGTGACTAGTGGAGTCCCCCAAGGGTCACTGCTGGGTCCAGTATTATTCAATATTTTCA